>VUQS01046980.1:0-15097 GCA_015108495.1 Heterochromis multidens
GGTCAGAAACTTGTAAATAACTCATGAAAGAATAAAGTTACGTTGGAACCAAGCACACCATTGTTTTTCTTGTGACATTACCAATAAGTTTGATGTGTCACATGGCCCTCTTCCTATTGAAAAAACAAAAGTTGTATCCAAGATGGCCGACTTCTAAATGGCCACCATGGTCACCACCCATCTTGGGGAGTTTGCCCCCTCACATATACTAATGTGCCACAAACAGGACTTTAATATCACCAACCATTCCCATGTTATTACGGTGTATCCATATAAATGGCCCACCCTGTATATCACTATCGGGATATGAAATGACTTATATCGGGATATGAGATTTCGGCCATATCGCACAGCCCTATAATACAGTACATAAAGTGTATGGCTTAAATAACTATTTGTCAGATAGGAGTTTCTCTGTCCACTTAGGCCAGTATTCATCGTCTGTTTCCCCAGTTAGTTGTGGGGTACCTCGAGGTTCTATATTGGGTCCCATTCTCTACTCTTTATATATTTCTTCCTTTGGGGTCCGTTCATTTGGGGTCTCCTTTCATTGCTTTGCAGATGATCTACAGATCTATCTGCCTATACAAACCCACACCCATGCTTCTATTCAGGCTCTGGTGAAGTGTCTTAGTGATGTTCAATCATACATGGAGATAAACTTCCCCAAGATTAGGGAATTAGATTGGGTAACCCAATCTTTCAGATGGCTACGACAGCGCCGTCAGTCTTTTAGTTTTTTACTGTCACCAGGTTGCAAAGAACCTTGGCGTGACTTTTGACTGTGCTTTTAAATCTGATAAAGAGATTAGCTCTGTTGTTAAGAAGAGCCTTTTTCAATGAAGGCTCCTCGGTAAGGTGAATGCCTACCTCCCACCACATGACTTTGAGACAGTAATTCATGCCTTTATTATCTCTCGATTAGACTATTGTAATTCTCTGCATGCAGGCCTTAATCATTCGTTACTTCATCATCTGCAGGTTGTACAAAATGCATCACCCCAAAAACTTTTCATTATTTTTATTACTTGTTTTTAAGAGTCTGTTAACTGAACTCTTACAGCCCTACACTTCTACCTTAGGTCTACAAACCAGCTGTTCTTGGACGTTCCTAGATCCAAGTTCAAAAGCGGAGGCAATAGAGCCTTTTTTGGTGGCGGATCCTAATCTTTGGAACAACCTTCCCTTTCACATAAGAGCTGTCCAGTCACTCAATCATTTTAAAACGCTGTTAAAAACCTACTTATTCACGCTGGCTTTCAGTTCTAGTTGAGCAGAATATCCTAACTTTTTATTGTGCAAGCACAGTCTTATTTATTCCTAATATTTCTTTTATTTGATGATTTTCTTTTCTTTTTTTAAAATCAAGGTTTATGATTTTTTTTTTACCCCCTTAACATGTTTGTTTTCCAGTTTTACAAGAAAAGGATGGATCCATTCTGAAATCTACAAACAAACCACAAACAGAACTCATCGACCCGGTTTCAAACATACAACACCAAAAATGTGCAATCAGCCCTCCATAATCAGGACCTTTAAAAAAAATATCCCTGCAGCAAGATGGCACACACATCAGTTTTCAAATAGGGTTCCCAAATTTTATAAAATTGGTCTGACTTTAAACGTAATATCTATGTAAGATATCCTGATAGCACCAGATCAAACAGCACTCTATGCCAGCCTTCAACACTTGGTTCTCTTTCACTAATCCACTTCAGCAGCATAAGTAAGAATACAGTGAACTGTCCTATTTCTTATTGAGGTAGGAGCAGGGAGACCTAAAATAGGACACTTTAGGTCCATCTCCATTTTCAATCCTAACACATTTTCCACTTCTGATACTACATTAGACCAGTATGTTTGCAGCTTATGACAAGACCAAACACAAGTTCCAATTTCTGCCTTGCATTTCAGGCACATTGGTGAAAGACTGGGGTTGAAACTATGTCGACGGTTGGGAGATGCATGCACTCTGTGTGAAACTGATTTAGCTTATCTCCATATATCTTCCCACTCACTATTGTTGGGATTTTAAATAATTATGTTCACAATGTGCTGTGTAGTGTTTAATCTGAGAGTTGTAGGTTAAAGGTGAAAACATGCTGCACTTAGATGAACATTCCTCACTGCCATAAATAGTTGAGACTGAAGTAGAGGGGGAAGTGAAAAGCAGTTAGATAATAAAAATGTCTAGCTGAGAGAGACCAGTTCCTTAAGAGAGGAAGATGTATGTAAGGAATGCAAGGAAGATTTTTGCCCTCAGGGGGATGGATGAAGCTGAGTGCCGAGAGGCTGGGACCAGCCTGTTGCACCAACGAAAAGGAGAGCTAAGTTTAAACCGCAGCCCTCCTCTGCAGTTTAACCAATCATATTGTCTTCCTTTGTTTCCTTTCTTTCTTGAAAAGTTATAAATGATTCTGTAACAGGAGGTCATTATCCTTTCCTGGGCGGTTGGCCTGAAGCCAACTCAAACAGGGAAATGTCCTTGTACAAGATTTTTAATGATCCCACTTGAAATAAAACTTTTAAACTAAAGGTAAATTTGTCTTCTCTCAAAAATACACGCCAACACTATCACTGACTGTGACAGAAAGGTCCCTTTCCCATTCATCTCTAAGAGGATTATGTTTTTTTTTTTATTGTACATTCTAGTGTATATTTATTGTTGATTTAGTGCTTGTTAATTATATATATTTTGCATAGCCTCTACAGCAGTTTGGTCAACTGAGGTTGTTTTAAAAGTGCTATAAACTTTGACTCTGTTCATAAACTGTGTTCAGCCTTGAAACTTAGGAAAATGGTAAACTTATTTTTTTAATCATTCATTTTTTTTCTTTTAAGTCCAGACTGTTAGAAGAGTGTTTTAGAGAAAGCAGCCCTAATGCATGCCGGCTAACACACATGAGGAGCACAAACTTACGGCATACAGCAGGATGCGGTTCTCCTTGTCTTCTTTAGGATACAGCATGTTGTTACTGAAACACAAAGCCAAGTGGTTAATGGGTTATTATTTCTATTATGCGGACGTATTTCTTCAGTTATACAATATTACGTTAACGTGGCTTGACTTAGCCAGCCGGCTGGGTAAGCTTATATGTAGCCTCTAGTACAGACAAACACTCACCATTCTTGACAAAACCGTATGCCAACAAATCCTGGCTCGTATGTCCCACCGTCTAAATCCATCGGAAAAACGATTTAATGTGGAGAAACGTGACTAACTATGAATTTCAAATACTGTTAATGTCTACCGCCGCTGTCTCCGCAAAGTTTGAAAACAGACCATATGCGCATGCGTAAACTATTAACGGCTGTGGTGGTTTTGCAAATAGCGCCTTCATGGGGCTGGAAGACAGAATAAAGTTTGATGCATACTTTGCGATTTGTATGAGCCTTGTTATGTCATTTGCATGGCGTGATACAAAAGCTATATAGAATTAAAGTATTGTATTTACAAGTGCAAATGCACAGGGTTTTGATTCAGCTGTATTTTGTCAGAAGCATGTGCTTTGTCACCAACCATCTCCATCCTCTCATCCAAATATGGTTACTTCTGTTTAAAAAAAACAAAACAACAAGATGGTGATTAAAACTGTGGTAAGAAAACAGCTTTTCATGTAGACCAGCCATCATGAAAACACAGGGAAAACCCAAACTAAATATTGTTCATAACCAAACCTTTTCAAACCTACACAACATTCATGTTATATTGGTTTGAATTATTGGTACTCATCACAGTACTCATCTGTGTGGCACTAGCTTAGTGTAACATAAAGACAAACCCAGCCAAAACCTAATTGACATTTTGACACTAATGTCACTAATCCGAATTAACCTTGGTTAAGACAGTCATTATCATCAGGCCCGCAGATGGCCCTGATACTGTGCACAGCCTACTAGCATTGGCATGACTTATTGGACACTCGAATAAAACAGAGCCATTGTTAATGTTATTACTGTCAGGGAAATGTAGATTTGGGGCAGTTTACATGGGACAATGTTATTAAGTTGTGCAAAATCAAACACATAAAGTTTTATACCATTAATTTTGCACAACTTAATACCATTATTTTAATATCAGTATGCGTTTTATTACAAGCATAGCAATGAGATCTCAATTTAAATGGGCAGCAGACAGGAAATTCTATTCTATCTTTTTCTATTGGGCTTATTTAGAGTATGATTTTACAATTCACATTTAAAAAACAAACAAAAACAAACAAACAAACAAACAAACTGGGATTCGGTATAGCCCTGGTTCATCTGTTGTGTGAAACATCTCTCTTTAAAATCAACTTTCTTCTGATTGAAAAAAAGTTTCAATTAGAAGTCATTTAGAAAGCATCAACCTCTGTGAGATGGCAAACAGAAAGTTTGAACCGCAGGCCGGCTGGACTGCTGTGCTGTGTGGTTGAGATGACCATATTAAAGGTATCCCTTCTCTTTGACATCACACAGAGCCAAGAGAAGAAAAAAACCTGAAAGTGAGTGTTTAGAGCAGTCTGAAGCCTGAGCTTTTGGCTCACTTGTGCTTGCACATATGCTGACCTCATTAGTTGTAACTTTGGCCATGGACAATATGAGGACCCACCACTGCAACAGATATATGACATAAAATCATGAAAAGCATAATATGCCTCTTTAAAAACAAATATAATTGAATCTGAGTGACAGTCAGTATACCTGACACTTGAGTTATAAAATGAAGTTCTATCCTGATCATGCAGGAGTCTCAGCTTCTCAGCTGTGAAATCTTGGGTGGGGTTCCCTCATAGTATTTCATAAACTGAAAATTCATTCAGCTTCAAGAGAAGAAGGATGCCTTTCATGTTGTACTGGCTCCTTCCTTACCTTGTCCCATATTTATCCTATTGACTTAGGCTGCACAGGGGATTAAGCACTGCTGTTAGCAGTGCTCTGTCTGTTTAGCAATACTTGCTGCCTGTTATATATATATACTGTATCCCCTTCCCACCCCCGAGCCCTTGATCCCTGGGCTAATTCCATGAATCGTCCAAATCTAAATCCACTGATGGAGCAGCAACACACACAAGCAGTTGAGAACACAGACAGATAGTTGTTAACAGACAGAATGGGCAGGATAGAAAGAATATCATAATAAAACATGCAAAACTTCTCTATGTCCATCTCATGAACAGTTGTGCTCATGGTGAGTTGATTTAACATCTACCAACAGCAGGACCACACGCCATCTGTGTGCCCTTTGTATGTTTCTGTCCAGATGCACCAGCGACCCAGTGTGCCAACTCATCAGAGGGGACTGTCAAGCCTGGCTGACGTCACCCATCCAGCCTCCGTAATCGAAAGAGACGCTAATCCTGCTCCTCTCCAAAGCCTGGCAGTGGGGTGGGACAGGGAGGGATAATGAAAGAGACATGAAGAAGGAAGTTGGATACGGGAGACAACGAAGCACATGTATGCTTTGGGCAAACTCAGGACTCAGCATTGACCTGGACAAGTGAGACACAGGCACTCTCCTGCCTGACCAGTCGAGCCAGGTATACATCCACCTCCTTGACCATCTGATAAACTCCTGGGATCCTTGAGAGTTTGGAACCCTCCTCATCCAGGCTTCGCCCTGGAGGCCAAAAACCTCAGTGAGGGTTCTGCGGAGGGGGAATGCTGTGGGAGCTGTTCACCTCCCCCTGCACCCCCTCTTGTATTACCAGTGGAGGAGCCGAGCTTCACCACTGTGAAACTGTGCCAAGATGGAGAGGACATATGCCTGACAGCAACTGAGGGGTAAGAGGTGACTGAAGCTTGTGTGTGTGTGACTGTGTGTATTTTAACCTTAGATAACGTTTACACTGGAAAGAGCTGCACATTCTCCTAGTCTGAAGTCCCCCTTGGGTTCCAGTTCAAGATCTTATCTTCATGACGCTTCTTCTGAAAGCAGTTCAGCAGAAGTGTCATGAAGATACCATGATACAAAGTGAAAGAGCAGATTCTTCCAGCAAAAATAAGACCCACGCTGAAAGTGGAAACATATAACTTGATGACAAACTTATTTCACCCTTAAAACTGTGAACTCCGTGGAAACAGTAGTTGGCAAAAACAGTCTTACTACGTGGTTCATTCACCCTTGGCAGCTAGTTTTATGCATTTAAGTGTTTCTGGATGTAAAAGAATAAACCAAGATTCATATTATTTAACATCCTAACAATATGAATGCCCAGTTTGTGGATTGACCTATAAAAAGTTTTCTTTGCATGTACTGTAGATGTTGAAGATTTCACAGAATCCAACCTTATGTATTTTATGTTTGTATTTATTATTTTTTATTAAAGTGGAGACAGTCATTTAGATTAAGCAGTGAAGCCAGCCAAGTTGGTGGTGGTAAATTTGTGAATGAAAGGATGTAGATGACCATTTCTTTGTAACGGGTGAAACATTTTTTTTATTCTTCTTTTTTTCTTTCTTTTTTTTTCGAAGTTTAAATGTTCTCATGGTCATGTCGCTCACGGGGCCTCACTGAATGTTGCTTACTACTCATTTAATGCCTGGCATCTCACATTTTATATTATGGAAAAATCTAACTGTGGTGATTAAAATAGTGACTATAAAACCGGAAACTTTCAGAGTTTGCTGCAATGTTTCCTCATAATTTCATCAGTATGTTTTCATTTATTGCACACCCAGCAGCAGCATGGTTTAGTGAAACCGTTTCTCAGTAGGTGGCCAGATGGTGATGCAGATATCTGAACTCTTAACTGTGAATGAAAAGTAACTGTGAAATTATGATGGCATGCAAATAGATTGTGTGACAGAAACAAGAAAGGAAAAATGCTTAGCACTTAGCTTTCCACCCACTTTATCATTATAATTATCAAACCTTTTGCAATGATGTGGCTCCTTATCGCCCATAGCTTCCTCTTTCTGATGACATGAATCTATGCCTTAAGGTGTGAACACAGGCCTTGGTTTAACGATAAGACGTCTCTAAATTTAGATGCAAAGTTTACTAATCATCTGGCCTGAGGACATGAAAGAAGCCTAAATATCTGATAGTGATAAAGCATATTTTTGTGTTAACAGCCAAATGCAGTGCGCTGGGCAAACAAAGCCTGATTGTTGACTGTGCTAAAACGTGCAGGTGTTTAGAGCGAGTGTACATGAGAGGGATTACATGGGGGTTAAGCTCATTCATCATAATAGCCGCTGAAAGTTTCCAACCCCAGGTGGCACACAAACAGCTTAGTGTGGCACAATTGTCAACAGCACAATATCAGAAATTGAATTGTGGGGCCGCGCGCATTCACAAGTGGGTCAAAAAAAATGATAGAGTACTCTCAAAGCTGATCCTATTTGGGCAAGAACACGATGTCCTCATTTTGGCGGTTGTGCAAACTGGCTTAGCGTTCCTTCAGTTATCATATTATGCAATGAACTTGAGCAAGTCGATCCGAGTGATAGGCACGAAATCAAAAGGAGAAATCGACTGAAGTCAACTATTCAAAAACAATTCAATTAGAGAAAGAGGAAGAGGGAGGGAAACTCACTGATGAAATTCTCAAGCTGTATATAAAACATAAGGAACTAGCTGTTTTTTTTTTTTTTGTTTGTTTTTTACATATTCTTAGACCATCTTCAATGCTGGTGATCCAAAGCACTAACCCTCCTGCGCTTTAAACATTGCTAGAAATGCCTTTGAAACCTTCAGAGCAGACATTTGCTTTGGCTTGTTTATGGTCTCTTTTGTGCTTTGGCTTGACGCAAGAATAAAGAATGGGGGTCTGAGCAATGCGTATCTCAGGAAGAGGCTGAAAGGTCCTGTTCATCTTCTCGGCTTCAGCTTCTATTTAAAAATAATTTGATTTGCCTCTTTAGTTTGATGAAATATGTGACTGCAAATACCGAAAAGTAGATTAGATCTGTCTTTCATGAAAGAGTAAGTGAGATTTAGCGGACTGTGTCATTACACCAGGCAACAAACCGTGACTGGTACTTATGGAGAGAGGACACGCTGAGACACTGAGAAATAGACAAGGAGCAAGGAAGAGGGATAAAAAGAGGATTCAGATGGATCCTCAGTCCTTAATCCCTTTCGTCTGCTTTTCTGGACAACGTAAACAGACTAAAGTTGGATATGGACACAGACTTATCCATGTAACTGAAACAAGTGGCTTCATCACAGCTGCTCGCTGTGAGCCGGACATGTAGGCATCTGATTATGGTCATGTGAACATTTTTTTTTTTTTATGTGAAGGAAATGGTTTTTTTTTCTGTTTCCTTTACTGATGACTGAGGCAGATTGGGGGTGTAAGGGTTAACCAAGCCAAAACAGGACGCTTGGCTTCCTGTCAGAAAATAAAATATGATCGCCAAACTACATAATCCATTTTGGTATCAAACCCTATTTGAGGTCTGCACTAATCTAGAGAGTGCTTGTGTGTATTAGGAGATGCACACATTTGTGCATGGTCTCATAATTCACATGGTCGGGCCAGCTTTAGCCAGCGCGATGTAGGGCAGGAAATCTCTGACCAATGAAAAGCTGGGCATGTTGGATAATGTGATCCTAGTGTAATTCAGCTATGACACAAACAGCAATGATGCTGTTTCATGGAAAACCAGGCCGCGTGATTTGTAGTTCGATAGGCACGCAGCAGTGGGAGTTTCCACGCAGCATCATGAACTTTCTTTGAAAATTTTACATTAAATCGACATATAGATTGCACCTTAATCTGGGTTCTCTAGTCTCGTAAAGTACATGAGCACTAATGCTGCTCATGGGGTTTTGCAGTATTAGAAGGAGTTTTTTTTTACTCCATGTTAAACGTGGTGCATGCTTGTTTTGAGTTTCTCATCGTAGCATCAAAACTTTGTTTCACCTGCAGAGGTATGGAGGAGATGAGTGGTCAAAATCCAGACTGTGAAGACATGCAGAGTAAGGACCAAAGACTGTCTTTCCAGGTAACATAATACCCTAGAATCATACTGTGACAGACCTCTTTCAAATAATTATTAGTGTTGCAACTAAGTCTGATTGAGTTTTAGTGTATGGTTGGATAGTTTAAAACAGATTTGTCTCGAAATGCTTAGCCGAAGAGACTCAAGTGCAGATAAAAACAAGGATTAAAAACCCGAATCATAGTAAGTACACAAAATCCAAGGCCCAGACGTTGCGTAGGTGTCTGTGTGTGTGTGTCTGTTTGTGTGTGTGTGTCTGTGTGACATTGGGATAAATAAGGAGAGACACAGAACAATCTGCAGGATTACTAAGTGATTTTTACAGATTCTATCTGGCATGAAACTAAACTTTCACTTCAATATACTGCCCATGACATAACGTCATTTTCCTCCAGATCTTCCCTGACCCTGTTGAGGTTGTCCTGGACCCCGAGACCTCTTTGAATTGTCTGGACCACGAGCACGAGAAGGAACGTCTACCCTCCATTGTTGTGGAGCCAACTGAGGTGAGCGAGGTGGAGAGTGGAGAGCTGCGCTGGCCTCCAGAAAACATGGACATGGAGGAAGATGAGGAGGACCTGTTCTTGGAGCAGTGCATCCCCCCGGCCAACATCGCAGACTGGGGAGAAGAGGAGGAGGAAGAGGAGACATTGGTTATACTCAACCAGCAGCAAGGCTTGACACTCATTGGTGAGTTGCACATAGGACCGTCATATGCATTCACTTCCTATTTTATTACAATTTGAAAAGAAAGAAAAGAAGAAAACCATTAAAAACATCTGCATGGATGCATATGAAACTATAAATATGAAAACCCCCAAATTATCTACTGCAGCCAGCACTTACTTTGGTTTTCCACCCATTCAGAAAATATATTTAAGGTTGAAAAGCAGGAACAACTACCATGAATGTTCACACAGGAACTACATTATTACAGCTCCTCAGTTTACTACTTTTGGGTGGGAATTAGTTTCTAAGTGTTTGCATTAACTTGCAGGGGTCATGACTGGACTAACCTTCTATGATAATCCTGGGCAAAACATTTGGTTTGCTGCCCCATTAACCTCTACTATAATGCTTATTTTTATTATTTCCCATATAGAAATTAAGCTTAGGGGATTCACTGGTCAGTCAGCTGCTGAAAGTTTTGATACATTTTTAAACAAAAAGTTGCTAATTTGAGCCAGTATCTCTATTTTCTACAAAAGCAAAATCAAACTTTTGTGCTTTTTGGCTGCTGATCTATCCTATTTTTGGTTAGGCTCACTGGTCCCCGCTGTGATCTTATTTGGATAAGTGTTTAAAAAGTGAAGTAGTATGATATCTTTAGCTTAATTTCATATTGACAGCTGCAGTTCACTCAGCTCAATCATTTAAAGACTACACAATACATTTAATAACTTTAATTATTAGTTACTAATGATGGCTACTGATGTGAAAAAAAATGTGAAAAAAAATGATATGACCTTGCCTAAGGATTAGTATGTGTTAAGAATGGAGTAACTCATTCCTGAGAGTGTCAGTCAAACAAATACACACACACACACACACACACACACACACACAGATCAGTGCAGCATTGTTGCCTTCCCCCCAAATTCATGGGCATGCATTGCCAGGACTCAAACAAGACCATCCTGCCATATACAGTATGAAAGTGAATGTGGATCACCCCAGTTAGGAGAACTACTGAGATAGATATGGACATCATCCTGTACTAGCTGGAGCCACAGCCAAAGCTACCAGTACCATTTCTAACTTTGAATTGGATTGACAACCTGCAGTCCACCTGCAAAGTCATCCACCCCATCTTCCTGTTGTGTTTAAGAAACACAGAGGGCTCAGCATCAGGTAGACCCCTCCACATAAAGAATAAAGGAATAAAGTCTGATGACTCAGACTGAACAAATAGCATCCCTCTGCCCTTGACAAACTCAAACAAGTAACTGAACGTGTGTAAAGAAGGGAATAAATTGTTGCTCTAAATGTTAGTTTAACTGTAGTTTAGTTTTTGTGTATTAAAATATTTCTGTCAGGGACTATATACACAAAGATCCAGTCATACAAAGAAGAGGACGTGCCAACATCAGGACTCAGGACTACAGCTACAACTACTTAGCCTCTCACCCATCTATTATGTCTACAAGCCCACCCTCTTACAGCAGACTACATCTGGTCTCGGCCAGCTCCCTTTGGTGACCTGCTGATGTGGTTTGCTTTATAGATTGTCTAACGTTACGACCGGGAAACATTAAGAAGAAATGAAGTTGCTGCTATATTGCACACCAGCTTGGGTATCTGCTGCAGCTTCTGTGAAAAAAGGAAGGGCAGTGTTTTAAAAATCCTCTGGATTCACCCTGGTTTCTGCCTAGCTGCAAACAGTGTCATGAAGATTGGCCCGAGCTACTTTTGTTGTAATGAGGTGTGTGAGGACCCAAGATGTGACACAGAGGCAGACGGAGGATTAACAAAAGGCGAGCCCTTTATTGAATACGAATAACTAATACGAATAACTTTATTGATCCCAGAGGGAAATTCATTCATTCATGAGCTGAAGTAAAAAAAAACGTGAGGCAAACACAAAAACTAAACCAAGAACGAACGCTAACTATAAACTCACTGGGACACTAAGACACTAGGAAACAGGAATAATGCAGGGGAACCAAACAGTATGCTCTGACACTGGACAAGGGGAGACGGAGACAATAAATACACAGGAGGGTGATAGGAGAGTGGAGACAGCTGGGGAACACAGCAGGAACAAATTCTGTCTGAGGAGACATGGGAAGCAAAACTGAGCATCACACACACGAGACAGGAGATTATCAAAATAAAACAGGAAGTCACACACACACACACACTGAGACTCAGACTAAGACACGTGAACTTGACACAGACTGGGGCTAAATAGACATGGAGACATGACAGACCGGGGAGACAAAAGGACGAGACACAGAGAGATGATAAAGGGAACAGGAAGGGATAAACACAGGACGGCACGAAGAACACGAGGGAGAAAAGATAACAGACACAAGAGAAACTATAGCAAACTAAGACCTAGACAATAAACTCAACACTGAGGATCAAGAATACAAAAGACCAAAAAAAAGAAAACGCTGGGTCGAAGACCCAGGATCATAACAACTTTGTTATATACAATTTACAGAACCAGGGCAGTGTACAAACACTGGACAGAGAACAGATTCTGAGGAGAGATTTGCTGAATTTGATAAAAAAGTGTATTGAAATAGAAGCTATTCAACCTTAACCTTAGACAGTTAAGTAGGAAACAGCTTTACAGCAAATTTGCTAAATACAAAACTAAATTTCAAAGGTCTTAAAGGAAGATTTTGATAAAGAGTTCCTTTTTAAATTAAGAGGACAAATAACATGTTAAAAGCAATGATTGATTTCACTGGTGCACATAAAAAAACTGCTTTGTGTCAAAGCACTGCTATTGCATGTGGTCACCACAAACCAAAAAAACAGTCACACAGTCTGTATGTAGCAACCACATTCAAAATTAAAACAGCAGCTTTAAAAATGATTATCTTTAAAAATGGCAATTTTTTTTTGTCATTGGCACAGTCAAACTTACATAGAAAAATGGTAATTAAAATAGCAGCAATAAATATAAAAGTATACACACTATACATCTAGATATAGAGTTATATAGAGAGGTAAAGTTATAGAGCAAAAATTATTGCATAATCCACATTGAGCTGTTTAAACTGTTTAAACCTACAACCCAAAACAGAGGACTGGGGAAGGCTTCTGTATGACAGAAAAAGAGAAAGGGGGGAAGGTAGTTAAATACAGAATACAGTCTACAAGGTGTATGAGTTTTTGATAGTGTCTATGTGTCTATGGTGTTAATGAAGTGCAGTAGTATCTAGTATATAGGATCCAGTATAGAGGATTGTCCAAATAAACAAGCACATATAGAATATCATCTTAAATGTTTCAATAAATCTTTGTTTTGCTTTACATTATTTTGCTACTTAAGAGATATTTAGGCTAATAACACATCTCACAAGATTTGCAAGTGATTGTTGGTTGTCTTTATTTTGGAAAATACACTTTCATTACATTTACAAAATAAAAAGAAAGTAGAAAACATTTTTTTCTATTATTTAACTTTCAGATGACATGTTTCAGGAACTAGATTGCTATGGGAGGAATTCTGAAAATACAAGTTGTACAATGAGAAGTTTCATTTTCAACGTCTGAAAATCACAATATAAACTCACTGAATTTTTTCTGCAGACCTTCAGTCAGATGCATTCAGAGATGACACCCCTACACTTCCACCAAGCAGTGCTCCAGCCTTCAACTGACATTACCTCTGAGGGCTCACCACCTCTGAGGAAACAGTGAGGAAACTATGAACTATGGCAGCAACTATAAAAAAAATACAATAAATACTGTAATGATAAAATGTTTTACATGGTAACAGTTCCATGCCAGCTGAGACTTTTATGTTCTTATTTATACCAATGTGCACAACAAGAGGTAAACAATGACAAGCCTGCATGTGCAACGTGTAACAAACCCACGTTCTCACAAAGTCAGCTTCGTGCAATATGGTATATTTCATTTAAACTTTTAGGGCACATTTTGCTGACTCTATGTTTGATTTCCTTTGTCATATCCTGATTTTTTTTTTAAGTCTTGGTGATGTCACCAGGCTAAAACAGGAAATCCTGCCACAGCAGTTTTCCTCACTTGTGTTTATGTATAATTGTTTATATAAATTTATTTCTCTGTCTCTTTAATTGATTTCTCTGTTTAAAACGTAGTCTGTAGCTTATGAAACATCTTCCTCACTGATCACCGTTTTGAACCTGGGTGGATTCTTGAAGATATTTTACTAGTTATACCTTCAGTATGTAGTATCTATTAAAGTGCTGTAAACTGTGTTGACTGTTCTCTGGACCCATATGCAGTTCTGCTCTGATATGTCTTGAATCTTTGGAGTGACACATTTTTAAAAACTTAATTTGCTTTTAAAATTTAGGCATGATACTGTTTGAGCTAAACTTGTCTATGAGGCAGCTACATCCTAAATCAGATGTCTCATTATCCGCTGTGGGAGTGACAGATGCTCACTACTGTTGTGTAATGTCAGCAATTTCTGCAAGGTTGCAGAAATCACTTTTCAGAGGCAGCGTGATGCATGGTAAACCACACAAAGGGAAGCAGCTCTAGTTGCTCTTTATTACAACAGCTGTAGATAACACTGATTAACTGTACTATAGTTTGTGAATAGGCTAATTTGTGAATAACGTGTATATATGAGAAAGATGTTGCGTTGCTGGAAAATGATTATTAAGTCTTTTGTCCCATTAATACTGGAAATCATTTTCGAGTGCTGAGGGTTTATGTCACATCATTAATGAAGGCAGAAATAAAAGGGCCTTCAAACAGTCGAATAGTCCAGTGTTCTTTTTATTTCCATTTTTCTTTCACAGCAGTGGATCAGTGGACCATATATAAAGTGCACATTAAGTTGGCCACACTGAAGAGCCGAGAAAGAGAATCAAAGATCGCAATACAAAACTAAATATAGCAACTGAGGAAGCCATTCTGCACCAGGCTATAGCCCATTTCAGCTGGAGGCCCTGGCAGTACAGCCACTGTGGCCTCCTCACCACCATGGCCAGACACAAAATCATACACAAACCCCTGCCTCATACTCCAAGAAATAACAATGAAATAAAATTATCTTAAAACACTGCTTAATCCATTATTCAAAAGACAACTGTTAGGTAAAAGTGGAACACATTTTTACAGTGGGGGAAATAATTATTTGATCCCCTGCTGAATTTGTAAGTTTGCTCACTTACAAAAAAATGAACAGTCTCTAATTTTTATGGTAGTTTCAATTTAATGGAGAGAGACAGAATATAAACCAAAAATCCAGAAAAAACACATTATATAAAAGTTATAAATTGATTTGCATGTCATTGAGTGAAATACGTATTTGATCCCCTACAACCCATCCAGAATTCTGGCTCCCACAGACTGGCTGTGTGCCCATCTGGCACACAGATTACAATCAGTCAATCAATTACAGATACTCTTGATCTCAACACGTTATGTGTATAAAACACACCTGTCCACAGAATCAATTTCTTACTTTCCAACCTCTCCACAATCATGGGCA
>VUQS01046982.1:0-11010 GCA_015108495.1 Heterochromis multidens
CTGTGCACCAACGCTCCCCATCCAACCTGATGGAGCTTGAGAGGTTCTGCAAAGAAGAATGGGAGAAACTGTCCAAAAATAGGTGTGCCAAGCTTGTAGCATCATACTCAAAAAGACTTGAGGCTGTAATTGTTGCCAAAGGTGCTTCAACAAAATATTGAGCAAAGGCTGTTAATACTTATGTTCATGTTATATTTTTGTTTTTTATTTTTAATAAATTTGCAAGAATTTCAAGCAGACTTTTTTCACTTTGTCATTACGGGGTATTGTGTGTAGAAGTGAAAAATGAATTTAATCCATTTTGTAATAAGACTGTAACATGACAAAATGTGGAACATGTGAAGAGCTGTGAATACTTTCCGGATGCACTGTATATACACTCACTGGCCACTTTGTTTGGTACACCTGTTCAACTGGTTGTTAACTGATCTACTGGATTTTTCCCACACAACCATCTTTAGGATTTACAGAGAATGGACTGGAAAAGAGAAATTATCCAGTGATCAGCAGTTCTCTGGGTGAAAATGTGTTGTTGATGCCAGAGGTCAGACAAGAATCACCAAACTGCTTCAAGGTGATAGGAAGGAAACAGTAATTAAAATAAGCACTCGTTGCAACCAAGGTATGCAGAAGAGCATCTCTGAATGCACATGTCAAATCTTGAAGCAAATGGGCAGCAGAAGCAGAAGAACACACTGGGTGCCACTCCTGTCAGCTAACAGGAAACTGAGGCTACACTCCGAATGGGCTCACTAAAATTGGACAAAAGAAGACTGGGAAAATGTTGCCTGGTCTGATGAGTCTCGAGTTCTGCTACGACATTCTGATGGTAGGGTCAGAATTTGGTGTAAACATGAAAGCATGTATCTATCATTCCTTGTATCAATGGTTCAGGCTGGTGGTGGTGGTGTAATGGTGTGGGGGATATTTTCTTGGCACAGTTTGGGCCCCTTACTACCAACTGAGGATCATTTAAACACTACAGCCTACCTGAGTATTATTGCTGACCATGTCCATCCCTTCATCACCACAGTGTATCCATCTTCTGATGGCTGCTTCCAGGAGGATAATGTGCCATGTCACAAAGCTCAAATCATCTCAAGCTGGTTTCTTGACCTGACAATTAGTTCACTGTACTCAAATGGCCTCCACAGTCACCAGATCTCAGTCCAATAGAGCACCTTTGGGATGTCTTGGAACGGGAGATTCACATCATGGATGTGCAGTTAAAAAATCTGCCACAACTGTGTGATGCTATCATGTCAGTATGGACCAAAATCTTTGAGGAATGTTTCCAGCTCCTTGCTGAATGTATGCCACAAAGAATTAAAGCAATTTTGAAGGCAACCCTGTACTAGCAAGGTGTACCTAATAAAGTGTATAGTAAGTGTCTATCTTAGCATTAAAAAAGTCTCACATCTGGAAACTAATGTCAGCAATGCAAAAAAGTTGACAATAATATATGGGAAAATTGTGCCATACACTGGTCTTGCACATAACCCAAAGTTAACTTTTATGTATTTATTGTATCTGTATTTATTTGTATTAATTTTTCTTTACATATACGTTTTGATTTAAACTGAAGAAAATACTGTGTAAAGTTTGTTTATATTGATAGATTTTTCATTATCTAACATGATTGATGATTCCCTATAATATTTTATCAAAATAATGTTTGAAACATACTTTTTGTGTGCATTTTTTGAGCTTCTAATCATCAACTTTACATATAACAGATAATAATAATATATACTGTGAAATATATAATCTGACCTAAAGTGAGTTCAAAATTATACCCTACATGAATTCCTTGTAAGCAACCACTTATGTAAAGAGTGCTAAGGTCATTTCACACTGCAAGTGTAAAAATTGCAGATAATGATAAGTGATTACAGGGGTGAAAAGATAAATTGCACTAAGTCAGTGTTGAGAAAATTACAATACAAGCACCGAACAGTGACTCAGATCTGCACATGAGCTAAAACAGCAATGTGATAATGACACCTTTGTAGAAATATTCTAACTTGTTTTCCTCTTATAGGACCACCCAGACTACAATGACTCGGTGTGTCATGCCTTCGTCCATGACATTTGTGACAAAATGGCCTCGTTTCCATTTCCTCCTCAGAGCCTGGATGTTATTCTGGCAGTATTTGTGCTCTCCTCCATTCACCCAGAGCGGTAGGTGAGGGTTAGAGTACAGAGATGGGAGAACCTGATGTCATTTATCACCTGCCAGCCAGCCAGCAAGCCCCTCCCCCTCTACAACCTCCACAACCCTCTCATTGCCCAGCCTTTGTCTAAAAGTCGTTACAAAACCCGGTTTGAAATGAAAATACATTTTAAACCATGCAGTCGATTGATGCAAGACATAAACTGTTCAGTGGTTTGCCTGACACTAAAAGTATAGAAGAATTTGGGAAACATATATATTTATATATTTGGGTTAAGCTAATACAAATGCACTTACATGGATCTTTTAGTGCTGCTGATTGAAGACAATTATAGCTCAATGAATACATTCCCCCTTGGCCTATATTTTGTCCGTGGTTGCATGGATCCTCATCAGCTGCAAACCTTCTGCATTCTAACATAAATGACCCAATAACTACATTTTATTGACAGTTTGCAAGGAGTTGTGAACCATCTGTCTGCATACCTGAAACATGGAGGCAAATTCCTTTTCCGTGATTATGGGAGATATGACTTATCACAACTCCGTTTTAAGAAGGGTAAGCCTCCAAATATACCTGTTATCTCATTTTACTCCAGTTTCTTATATATCCTTTATGCACCTTTGTATGTGAGAGATTCTGTGTTTTTAAACACATCCTTTGTCATTTAATCTTTTACAACCAGGACGGTGTTTATCAGAAAATTTCTACACACGAGGAGATGGAACCTGCGTTTATTTTTTCACAAAAGGTATCGGTACTGATAGTATATGGTTGCTAACATCC
Source organism: Heterochromis multidens (assembly GCA_015108495.1). Taxonomy (NCBI): domain Eukaryota; kingdom Metazoa; phylum Chordata; class Actinopteri; order Cichliformes; family Cichlidae; genus Heterochromis; species Heterochromis multidens. The sequence goes on from VUQS01046982.1 coordinate 2,961, forward strand.
CCATACTGATCAGTACACTAAGATCAGTTTGTGGGGTTTAGGAACATGGAGTTTACATTCATTGGTGAATGGTTAAAATATGTAAGTTTTCTCAGTGCTTTAAGCTTTTTGTATGCTTAATCTTCCAATTCATTAGCCAACAAAATGTAGTTTGAATCTGTGCGGAAAGATTTGAAACAACATTTTTGACTTCTATGTCTGCACTAGTATTAAAAAAACAAATAAAACAATAAGTCAGCAATGCTAAAATTCTGAAATGACGAAAGGCACACAACAATTTCACAGTAAGGCACACAACAATTGCAAGACCTTTATTTCTGTTCTCATGGTCTTCTTGGCAGAAGGAGAACCTGGTCTACAATCCTGGTTGGTGACTGCGTGTTTTTATGTTTTACAGAGGAGGTTCATGATTTATTTTCCAAAGCTGGACTGGAGGAAATTCAGAATCTAGAGGACAGACGACTGCAAGTGAACCGAGGAAAGAAAGTTGTAATGCGCCGGGTGTGGATGCAGAGCAAGTACAGGAAACCATTTCCACCTTCACCGTCTTAGCATCCGACCATGTGCACCTAGAATTTTTTTTTTCATCTTTTTATACTTAAACTGGTTCATTTAGTCCTAATAATAACTATTTTTGTAGGCAGTTGGGGGTAAAATGTATATGTGAGCAATAAAACTCAATAAAAACCGACAAACAGGTCTTTGGTGTTTTTTACTTTTATTTCTCATTGTATTAATATTTAGATATTGAGACAATGTTGTTAGGCCCAGGGGGGCTGGCATACATTGAACATGCGTTAGACTTTCAGATATCCTTATTAAGGGGAAAAACTATCTAAACCTACCTGGCTTGTTAAATTATGAATTAACTGTGATTAAGCACATTTTTTGGAAAGCAGAGTTCAATTTCCCTAGCCACACCCAGGCCTGATTACTGCCAAACCTGTTGAATCAAGAAATTACTTAAATAGAACCTGTCTGACAAAGTGAAGCAGGCTAAAAGATCTCAAAAAGCAACATATCATGCCACGATCTAAAGAAACAAATGAGAAACAAAGTCACTGACATCTATCAGTCTCCAAAGACTCGTCTCAGTTAAGGTCAGAGTTCATGATTCAACAATAAAAAAGAGACTGGGCAAAAATGGCATCCATGGGAGAGTTCCAAGGAGAAAACCACCGCTGACCAAAAAGAACACAAAGGCTCGTCTCACATTTGCCAAAAAACATCTCGATGATCCCCAAGACTTTTGGGAAAATATTCTGTGGACTGACGAGAGAAAAGCGGAACTTTTTGGAAGGTTTGCTTCCCGTTACATCTGGTATAAAACTAACACAGCTTTTCATTAAAAGAACATCATACCAGCAGTCAAACGTGGTGGTAGTGTGATGGTCTGAGGCTGCTTTGCTGCTTCAGGACATGGACGACTTGCTGTAATTGAGGAAAACATGAATTCTGCTCTCTACCAGAAAATCCTGTAAAAGAATGTCTGGCTGTTAGTTTGTGCCCTGATGCTCAAGCTCACTTGGGTTGTGCAGCAGGACAATGATCATTTCTGAATGGCTAACAAACAAAAACAAAATGAAGGTTTTGGTGTGGCCTAGTCAAATCTGGACTTAAATCAGATTGAGATGTTTTGGTATGACCTTAAACAGGCCGTTCATGCTCAAAACCCTCCGGTGTGACTGAATTAAAACACTTCTGCAAAGAAGAGCGGGCCAAAATTTCTCCACAGCGTTGTGAAAGACTCATTGCCAGTTATCACAAATGCATGATTGCAGTTCTTGCTGCCAAGGGTGGCACAACCAGTTATTAAGTTTAGTGGGCAATTACTTTACCACATAAGTAGGTTTGAATAGCTTTTTTCCCTTAATAAATGAAATCATTTAAAAACTGCATTTTGTATTTACTCTGGTTATCTTTGACTACTGTTAAAGTTTGTTTGAGGATCTGAAACATGTAAGTGTGACAAATATGCAAAAAACTAAGAAATAAGGAAGAGGGCAAATACTTTTTCATGGCACAGTATCTATTTATATTTACCTGTGGCAGTGGCAAATGTTAATTTGTTGTGTCACATAATTTTGCGCTGACTAAATGTTCAAAGATCATTATTCTTTGTTTCCCTGCTATTTAAGAGCAAATGATAATAACAAACATCTTGGAATTGGTTATCTGCTAAATTGTTTTTTAAACATTGGTATTATCCCAGAATTTCACAATTATTGCATCCCAGTTGTGAAAACATTAATGTTAAGTTAAAATTGTAAGAAAGAAATATATATATATATATTTTTTTATGTAATGTTGTTACTAAACTGAGATACTCAAATTAATAACAAATCTATGGAAGCTTGTTTCTGCCACTGAAAAAAAACATTGCCAGGCAGAGCTCAGCCGAAATTTTGACTTATTTCAAAATCTTTGCTTACCAAGTATCTCGAAACTCAAAATTTTAAAATGACCCAAAACTTTGAGATAATTCAAAATTTTGACTTAGCTCTAAGTCAAAACTTTGAGATACATAACTGAAAATTTTGAATTACTAACTCAAAATTTCAAGATACTAACCTAGAATTTTGACTTATGGACGGTAAAAAAAAAAAAAAAAAAATACAGAAAAAAAACAAGCTTCCATACAAACCCTATATACCCTTTATTCCCCTCCTTTTTATTTTATTTTATTTTATTTTTTACAATTTATTCTTTCACGATTTTGAGTTTCCAAGTGAAAATTGTAACTTTGCAAGTCAGAATCATATTGAATAAATAAATAAAAATTACTGCATGGTATCTGACTTTGAGTGCTGTCAAAACTATTAGTCTGAGTATTTTTATATAAATTATGTTCACTTTCAACCCTTTTTTATTTATTTATTTATTTTAATTGTATTTATTTATTGGAAAGAGGCGTCCATGACTTTTTGATATGAAAAAAAAAGGACATTTCTCTAACCTTTGATCATCATTACCTGTAAAAAAAAAAAATAAAATAAATAAAACACATAGTTGTCATGTTCTTGTTTGTTATCACTGACGCTGGGGGGAAAACATGTATCACCCTCGCGATAAGAATTTTGCACACGATGCGTGACGTTTCATAGGCAACCACTTGAAGACGGAGAGGTGGCCCCGGAGCCCGGACTCACTGCTGAGGTGTGAAGAGGTTTGTGTCCTTAAAACACAATAATTTGAAATTTTTCACTAAGTGGCAGTCACCGTGCCGGTGTAAAGACACGCGTGGTACGCCAGTCTTTCAGTTCCTCCGTCTGTGTGAAAGCCTACCCATGTACGCTGCAGCACCTACACACGAAAAGTAGCTTGATGAGTATCCAAAGTAGTGGAAGTTTGGAGGGGACGCCATCTTTGGTCCCAGCTCTCCACGTCCCCAACACGGACTGTGTTTTCAGCTACATACCACGGCAGTGGTGAAGGTCCGGGAAGGTATTGTGAAACGTTTTTACACGCACGTCTTTTCTAACTTGTTCGTTTAGGTCATTTTGTGCAAAAATGAAGGGCAATTGTATTAAAATGACCGAGCAAATGTTGGTGGCGAAATCTGCTCCCTAGCTAACGTTACAGTAACGCGTCAGCTCCAAAGTCCATTGAGCATGTTTGGCTAGCTACTAGCACTGAAGACACAGGACCGTCTTTCTGTGCCCAGGCCAGTGCAGTAACCTTAAGACTAGTCTAATGGCGATTAAGCTTTACTAGAGCGAAAAATGTTACTGTTGTAGCCGGTGAACCCTCTGTTAGGCATGCTGCCTGTTTAAGAGCACACATTAGCCGGTTTACCGATAATCATGTGCAAATGGAGATAATCAAGCAATTTCTAGTAATGGTTACTGGATTGGGAGCAGCCAGTGTAAAGGTGTGCATCGCATCGTTAGCAATCCTTTGTGTGTTAACTGGTGTTTTCCTCCCATCAGTGTCCACATTATCTACATGTGTGATTGGCGTTGTTTGTCATCTTAACGGTACACGTCGGCTTTTATCCTGGACGTATTTGTGGTCTGTAACTAATGCTAATGCATTGGATGCTTGGTAGCCTTGCTTGACCTTAGCTGTTTACTCATACTTTACTAATACTAAGTGATTGTGTAGAGACGACGCACCAAACTGAAGGGGAACTCATGGTTGGGCTGTGCTGCATGCAAACCATCACGCTTTAAAATACCTCTGTAGTTGGCACTTAATGTTAATAACGCTTCCTTGAACGTTAGTAGTTTTCATTGGGTGTTGTGATGATGGAGGACTTTACCCAGCCTGGGACACTGAAGAATCTAACCCCCTTAGTTTGTATACACAGGTTGACATAAATGAGTAATGGCTGACTACATCAGTATGAGACTATACTATAATCTGTGCTGTTTATTTTGTCTTCAAGTTGCCAATGAATGGGCTCAGATTGAAGTGGCCTGCTCATCTAATGTCAGAGATTTTTTATTTTTTTATTTTTAAAGACTTTCTACGTGTCTGCCATAAACAGGTGGCCAGCTTGTCCGCTGAGCAGCATGGAGTTAAAAAACACATCCACAGCAAGAGCTGTAAGGGTTCAACTGCTAACTCCCGCAGGGGCTCGAATATAGATAATATTTATGCTCTGAGGCCTTCATGTTTGAAACAAAAGCAAATCCTTGAGAAACAATATGCAGCTCATGTGTATTTATGACGTGAAACTGGCATAAACATTCGGGGTGAAATGGGAGATGTGGTTATGGATCCATCTCAGCAAAACCAAGTCATAAAAATGGAAAAGTGTTGGTTGAGCCTCTAAAACAGTCGACATTTCAGAGCTTGTGCTGAAATTATGATAAACACTGAACACAGAAGCCATTTATTTCCTGCATGTGTTATATTTTCTAATCACGCGGTAGTAAGGTGAAAATTGTGCTAATTATTGAATTAGTTGAAAATAAAGCAAATGTGTTAAGGAGCTTACTATGTTTAGTTGCTATATACTGTGCTGTGTAAAGTAAACATATTTCTTTGCATATTTGTTACTTAAATTTTTCGGATTATCAAACAAATTTTAATATTAGACAAAGACAATCTGCAAAATGCTGATTTTTTTTTTTAAATGATGATTTCATTTATTAAGGGGAAAAAACTATCCAAACCTACCTGGCTTGTTAAAAGATGAATTAACTGTGATTAAGCACATTTTTTGGAAAGCTGAGTTCAGTTTCCCTAGCCAAACCCAGGCCTGATTACTGCCAGACCTGTTGAATCAAGAAGTCACTTAAATAAAACCTGTCTGACAAAGTGAAGCAGGCTAAAAGATCTCAAAAAGCAACACATCACACCATGATCTAAAGAAACTAAAGAACAGCTGAGAAACAAAGTCATTGACATCTATCCATCTGAAAAGGGTTACAAAGCCATTTCTAAGGCTTTGGGACTCCAGCAAACCACAGTGAGAGCCATGAAAACTTGGAACAGTGGTGAAACTTCCCAGGAGCAGCCGGCCTACCAAAATTACTCCAAGAGCGCATTGACGACTCATCCAGGAGGTCATAAAAGAACCCAGAACTGCAGGCCTCACTTGTGCCATTTAAGGTCAGTGTTCATGATTCAACAATAAGAAAGAAACTGGGCAAAAATGCCATCCATGGGAGAGTCCTAGGAGAAAACCACTGCTGACCAAAAAGAACACAAAGTCTCATCTCACATTTACCAAAAAACATCTTGAGGCTGCTTTGCTGCTTCAGGACCTGGATGACTTGCTGTAAATGATGGAATCACGAATTCTGCTCTCTTCTAGAAAATCCTGAAGGAGAATGTCCGGCCATCAGGTCGTACCCGGATGCTCTAGCACACTTGGGTTATGCAGCAGGACAATGATCTAAAACACACCAGCAAGTCCACCTCTGAATGGCTACAAACAAACAAAATGAAGGTTTTGGAGGGGCTTAATCAAAGTCTGGACTTGAATCCAATTGCAGTGCTTTGGCATGACCTTAAAACAGGTGGTTAATGCTCAAAAACCCTCTAATGTGGCTGAATTAAAACACTCCTGCAAAGAAGAGTGGGCCAAAATTCCTCCACAGCGATGTGAAAGACTCATTGCCAGTCATCGCAAACACTTGATTGCAGTTCTTGCTGCCAAGGGTGGCAGCAGTTATTAGGTTTAGGGGACAATTACTTTTTCACAAAGGGTGAGGTAGGTTTGGATAGTGTTTTCCCCTTAATAAATGACATCATTGTTTAAAAACTGCATTTTCTATTTACTCAGGTTATCTTCTTTTTATCAGGAAGGGGTCAAATACTTTTTCACAGCACTGTGTATTTATTATGAAATAGAAAAAAGCTAACATTCTTCTTCAGGTTTTTTTTGCTCTCAAATTGATGAAGACGCCAGCTTTGTTAGGTTGGTGACATGCAGTAAATGATTTCATGAGCATATTTTTATTGAAAAGTCACAGACCCATTGTGCCAAACATGACAAGCTTACTTTGTTATTTATTAGGAAGAAAAATGTGTTTGTTTCCTGATTGTTACTGAGAAATGCCTTCGTACAAAACAAGGTCTATCAGGGGGAAAAAATGTTTGCAAAGGGTAGTTAACATTATCAGACTCATGACAGTTTGACCTTGTTTATTAAGTCTTAATTAAATGGTAAAGTAGGGATAATAAGCTGAGCAGATGCATCAGTGTAAACCACGTCATTGTTATTTTATATCTAGTTATATCTTGGAGGTGAAGCATAAATATGACAGTATTATGCATGTGTTGATCAGATTTTAGTTAGGCAAGTACTGATTGTGGCTTACATTTCCCTCACTTATGTGGTGCTAGATTTGATGCATAGCACCGCAAATAGTATAACTGGTAATCATGATATATTGTCAATAAATGTAAATTAGAAAACTACATTAGTAACAGGCCTCTTTTCAGTTTTCACATTCTTTTAAGTGTGTTACTGAATACACATAAGGAATAACAAGTAGGTCAGTTAAGTCTTCATATGGAATTTGCCTAAAACGATCACATCACCGTGGTGGTTATTTAAAAAAGGTAACTGACGCGTTCTCTGTTGAGGTGCTAATAGCATGCTGGAAGGAAAATATCCTAGCCCAGTTAATTTTTTAAAGTAGCTATTGACTTTTAAAAAAATGTAAGTTTAGTAGCATGTTGGAGCTGTTTTTGTGATTGACACTGATTGGCCAAGAGGGAATTTATATTAATGACATGACATGTGATTCTTTTTATGTTAGACACTGACTTCTTTGTTGTGCTTATCTGGGAAATGGCCCCTTGTCAGTATCATTTGGCAAGTCAGCTGTATTATGTCTGTTACAACCCATCTGTCAAGTTGCTCTGTTTGCAAAGGTATTGCAAAGCATACCATAATGGGAGACAGTGTTTTGGTTTAAGAGGATATAATAACTTACTTTTTGTTTAGCTGTGTGTGCAAACTGTTATGTAAAGTCATCTGGGCCTAAATTAAGTCCAGATTCAGTCCTGAGTTTTGTTTTGTTTTTTTTAAATGTGAAACTGTGTGTGGTTTTATTTATATTTGTCAACTAGGATAATCAGGCCAGCCACATTCTGGTTGTAACTATTGTTTCACTCAGTTTAGAGAGGTTTTTTTTTTCTCATTTCTGTGGGTTTCTTGTTGCACTGCTGAAATATTTTTACTAGAATTACATTTATTTTGGTTTCAGTGGTTTTAAATGGATCCCTTCTAGCAATTTATGTTGCTGTACATTACAAGATTATTGTTTTGTTTTTTTTTTAAACCTATCTTTAGTACACATTTATAATCCTAGCTGGTATAATTTCGAACACATTCAGTGCGTTTTGTCTTTCTTACTCTTAAATGGATTTAGAAAATCCCTACCTACTGTACTCTAAGCTTGGATGCAGTGCCAAGGCTCCATAGCCCTTTCAAAATGGTTGTCTCATTAAAGCACAGATTTAGTGAGCAGGCACCTCTGAGTCTGCAGCAACACCAAAGCCCATGGTGCTCCTGTATCATTCCCACAGGAGCGCTGTGTTTAGCATTGCCTAGCAGTTGAAACGTTGCCCTTGGATTCTCATGATTTAA
>VUQS01046988.1:1673-17918 GCA_015108495.1 Heterochromis multidens
TTTGGGGGGGCCCCCCCCCCCCCCCCCCCCCCCGTGAGAACATGTTGACAATTCTAAAACAAAGCGCACTGAAACACAGGGTGGTCAGGTGATTATAACCAACATGGATGTGACCTGAGTTTAGCCCAAAGTTGTAATACATTGGAATTCTATGACTGGGAAGAAGAACAATAAGAGGACATGAGAAAAAGATTAAGAAGAAGGAAAGGGTGAGTTGTAAAACAAGCCAAGCTGATGAAATCCAAAAACAACAGCTCGAGGGGGTCTTTTTGTGGCTCACCAGCAAATTCCCCAGAGACAGACGCTTATTGGAAATACTGAAACCTGTCGCTGAAGTCATACTCTGTATGAAACAATGTCACCTACCTCTGCCAAAACAAATAAGACACATACTTCTGTGAAACCCCATTTGTGTCCATTTGCTCTTGCTTTAATGCAGGCTTAACTGCTCATTTCCCAGCATAACCCTGCCTGAGGGAAGGAAAAGTTGAGGTGTGATGTGGGCTATCATTGTCCAGATAAAGGGAACTACAGTATAAAGAAAGGGTCCTGAAATATTGATGAGGGCCCGACATGGAGCTTGCAGCTCTGTAGCTTGGCTACCATGAAGTGCTTTATCATTCTCAGCTGTAATTGAGCAGTAGGTGAGAAGCCCTCAGGGCAGCTTGCAAGACCCAGCAGCTATTGGGCTGATCCAGCAAAGGACCTCCCATGATGCCTCAAAGACTGAAACAGAGAATTGTGGGGAAAAAACTTTTGTATCTCATATTAATTGGACATCATTTATCTTCCAAATGCTGCTAAGTCCATGTCTGCAGGGACTGGAGCATATGCCTGGGCTCTACATAAAGACATTTTTCTTTTTTTATACATACACTGAAACTACCTGGCAAGAAAACATTTTCTACTTCTTGTTGTCTAAATACTTGGCAACCAAAATAGATTAATTCAGAACAATAAAGATATTGCCTGTGTTAAAACTGCTGGAAGCGACACTATCTCTGAAACAAAAATGGTTGCTCAGATTTAGTCACATTTCATTTTATGGAAATGAGATTTCATTTCTGCTGTTACACATTATCCTGTGGTTGTTGGCTCAGTTTGATACTGAGATGTACCACAGACTCTTCAAATTGTAATTTTTGCACTCTGAAAAAACTTAGGGACACTGCCAGCAGCTCTTTTTGTAACTCTCCCTGTTCATCCTTGGTGTATGGCACTTTCAACATTGCTCTCATTTACATATTTTGAGGAACTCCTCCCCGCGGAGCTGCCCATGATAATGACCATGTTTTGCCCTTTCCAGCAAGCCATGTGGGCACAGGGGCACAGTGACTTGCCAGTTGGCAGGATGAAAAGGCTGCCTGGGGTTGATAACTGTAATCAAACAAGTGAGCGGGTCTGTTGGAGGACAGACAAGAAAAAGCAAAAGGGATGAAACGAGGAAATAGTAAAGAAAAAAATAGATGGTGACAAAAATACGCCCCAATAAGGGAGCTGGTGGAGGGTTTTCATGAAAGACAGGCAGTTCAGGGACCAGAACCTGTACCCTGTGTCACTTCGATACTCCCATTTAAATCAGTTAATTAGTGTGAGGCTACATAGAGGGAGATTGACGAGTGTGTTGCCATGAGACGACTTGGTTGCTAATTAAGACGAGCTCTGGGAGGGCATGGGATGACTGCGTGTGAGGGAGTGAGCACACTCGCATGAATAACCTTTTGCATAAATCTGTGTGCGTTCTTTTTTTGTGCTTGTGTATCTGCGTGTATACTCACATGTTGTGCAAGCATACATGTGAGCGTGTGTTTAGGGAGTGCAAGGGGTAGCGCAGGAGAGGAGGGGATGATAGGGGCTGTTGTAATCTGTGGGGGTACCCGTGTGAAACAAGCGTGGAAGGTAGAGAGGGAAAATCTGTTATTTTGTGTAATTACCTCATAATTGTGTCTCTTACTATCAGTGATTGCTTTGTTTATTAGAGGGAGAAGGGTAAATGAACTCCTGGTGGTTTGACTCATACAGTCTCCGCTTTTTCTACTGCTATATTTGTCATTTAGCATATGTGCCATGTGGTCTTGTTTGTTAAGGTACAGTAGACAATTGGTGCATTAATAAAGTAGTTAAAAATGTAACCTCAGCCAGCTTGATAGTGATAGAAGAGGTAGATGTCATTGTGTCATATCAAGTCCATTCAGGGGTGTACAGTTATTATATGAGCTGGGAACATTCAGAACATTATAGTGGCCTAAAATAACATCCAACAGGTCTTCAGTCAGACTTGAAATTTAGAAATTTTGCTGCATTACTACAAACTATTTAAGCAGCACATAGTTTATGCAGATCTCATGGGAAAACATAAAATAATCACTAAATTATCTATTTGTTCTCGTGCATGGACACAAATTTTTGTGAAAGTGATTTATTTCAGCTGGAAGTCTGTTTTGTGCCATCATCATGTATGTATGCACCCAGGTAATCAAGAAAATGGAGCTTTGAATCAAGTGGTAAATTTGAACCCAAATCATGATCGGAACCAAGCATTTTTTTGATCTCCAAATGTAACCAAACAGCAACTGAAAATGAAGTATAGAGTAAAATTTACTAAAGGCCAATGAAACCAGAATCTGAAACACTGTTTCTGTGTGGAAATCAAAAGTGTTTTTGGAGGTTAGCTAAACCAAACTGAATATTTCCATCTAACTGATTCTTGGCCCAGGACATTCGCAAGAGTTTCTTAATTTCTAGTGTTTTACCTTCTGGTAATTCTTCTGACATTTTCTGGGCTGTGAAAACACCCGTTATTAAAGACACAGAGTAGAGGTTTCTGGCACAACTGCACAGAGAAGAGCATAAAGTCTCAAGCAACACTTGTAGTATATAGAACAACTTTATTATTTGACCAGTGTGTTTTGGCTCGTGGCCTTCTGGACGACCCTGATGGAGGCCACAAGCCGAAACTCTTGAGAAACTCTTAGGGCCAACTGATTCTTTCAGCCAAGAATCAGTTAGATGGAAGTACTGGTTTGGTTTAGGCGAGGGTCTACTCACAAACTGCCTCCACAAAAGTATTTCACAAAGTGCCTGCAGACTGCATGGTGAGCTTTTTTCCGGTGTTGATGTACACAAAAAAGAAAGGGAAAACTTTGTGTCAGTGCAAACGAATGAATAAATTCAGTTTTTTGACTGTTTCACAAACTGCCATGAAACTGTATTGTTTTGTAGTAAAGATAATCCAGTGAATTGCACATGCAGCTGTTGCCTATATCAAAACATTGTACTGTTCTCCTTCCTACAATAGCTAAAGGGGGAAAAAAAACACATTGCAGCATTTGCTGTGATTTATGGTGCAGCATTTGCATATGCTTTTATCATCCCACATATTTAGATTTGTAAATTTCTCTGCCCACAGTTTGTTATAGGTTTGGAGAATTTCGAGGGATTATTCATTCTGTCCCTACGGCAATGAGTTGTGAGAGATTACGAGGTGACAGAGATTGCATATGAAGAAATCTTTATATACGGTGTAGTTCTACTGTTGTCTGTTACTACAACAATGGAGTTATAATGTGTTGCTTGAGCAATTTAACAGTATATCACAGGAACGTGTGAATTTTTACTATGAATGGCAAATGATTGTGTGACTTAGGCTATTGTATGCATACAGAGCTCTCAAAGGACTCGGCTCATTAGAGAGTTGAGTTTATGATTACACACTGTGGGCTGTAACTTCAGCATGTGACATCTACTTTTGAGATATACAAAACAGTACTCTTTCCAGTTAGTCTCAAAAACAAAAGCAAAATTACAGACTTTTCATGTAGTTCCTCTAAAAGTGGTCTAAGAGAACAGCATAAGCTGAGATTTGCCTTAAATGATCCAATCCACATGTAAGATATTTGTTTCATTCGTCATCCCCCTTTCTATTTTCCTGCCTTTCTCTTCTCCACATTCAGATAGATAGGCTCAAAATGAAAGTACCAAATGACCTTCAGCTGTCTCTCTTCCTCTCTGTGCTTCTCCTCTTTCTGTTGTCTTCTAAAAATAGAGCTCCCCAATCATCAGCGGAGTTCTGCAACTGGCCCTGTGGGCACCAGCTTCGGCAAGAGGGTGCCAGAGATGAGCCTAATTAACTCATTGAGAAGGAGGGAGTGAGAGAAGGAGGGGGGTTGAGGAAGAGAGAGAGAGTAACAGAGGTAGGGGGGTGGGTGAATAATGACAGAGATGGAGAGGGTGAAGGATGGAGTGGTGCAAAGAGGAAGACGATGAGGAAGAAGGGAGAGAGAGGAGTAGATAATGAGAATGAGGGGGTCAGAGACAGAGAAAGAAGAGGCGAAGCAAGGTCTCTGGGGCAAGGATATAGTCGTGAACAAGGCAGAAGAAGAGTGATGGAGAGGAGCACTAATTAGACATAGGACCAAAGCCCCTTCTCACTTTACATGGGGGGAGAGAAGGAATGGAAGAGAGGAGGAATGGAGATAGATGGGTTGGGCGGCTGCAGCACCAAGATATGAAAAAGGAAATATGTAATCTCCAATATGGAGAGAGCAAACCGAGCGACGGCAATCTAGCCAACTCAATTAGCCCACGTCTATAAAACAAACTGCTCTTAATCGGCTCTGTCAGGCACTCATAGGCAAATGAACTGTCTGCTTCCTGCAGGAGCGGGAAAGAGAGAGCTAGAGATAACGGCAAAGATGACGACACCCCGGCACTATTCCACCCCTCCTAGCGCTTGTCTGGCGTCCACTCAGTGTGCTTTAAAATCATGCTTTTTCTTTTTACTCAGCATGTTCATTTCATTTACCTTCTCCTGCACACTGCTCATTTTTTACCACACAAATTATCTCTATCTTTTTTCCCCTGTGTCACCTCATTTCTTGCCCTTCTTCTCTACCTTCTTCACAGTAAAAAAAAGTTGTTTGTTTTCTCTATGGCTCCATGTATAATGATTTTTTTCTATTTTAGTCTACTAAATATTTCCCAGACTTGTTATTGTAAGTGTATAAATACAGTTATATCCAGAGTTTTGAAGGACATTTTTAAAGTATGTTAAAGTTAGAGGTAAACTTAAGGTAATTTTTGATAAACTTTCTGACATTTAACAGCAATGACTCAAATATAAGTCTAATGATGGTTTCTACGTATATGCCACGAATTAGCTTTAAATAGCTACAGTCATGTGTAACAGTTGTGTATAATCACAGGTGTTCACCAATGAGACTTAATTAGTAAAACTGCTCTCCTTCTTTGCCATTCTGCTGACTGAGGTCTAACGAGCAGTGAAGCGGGGAGTTTTGATCACTGCAAACAGGTGATGTACATCCATTTCTGGCTTTCTCCGGGATAACTTTGTAAATCTGACAAAAAGAACACTTTTGCATATTTTATTTTTTGCATATACCGAGTTGTGGCTATGAATGTACGCAAAGTTTCATGAATTTGACCTCAGATGTCCTGGTTTCCATTCATTTCCATATGAAATGTAAAAACCATCACGGTGGCAATCAAATCTGCATACATTATTGTCATAGTTGTTCTTGTGGTGTAATGCAGACATGCAGACGTTTAAAATGAATCTGTGCTTAAACTGCATTACCGCTCCGTGACATTGTAACGCTCACATGAATTTATGCAGACTTTGTGGAGGCCAATGTGGGGTGTTTTTCTGGATCTGTAGGGAAAATACATTTAAGTACCCTAATTCATTTGACAAAGGTACTAGTTCAGTCCCCAGACTAGCAGGATAAATCTTCATTGGGAAAGTAATAGACCAGTGTTTGACCCACGCTAATCCTGCCACTGAGTTGCCCTTGAGCAAGGCTCTTAACCCCCAACTGCTTCAGCTTATATCAGATCCGAATGTGGTTCTACAGAGTGAGAGCCTTTCTGAAAAAGATGGCACTACTTTCAGTGAAGTCTCTCCTAAATAAGAGGAAATAAAAGAAAAAGAACTGATCATTTGCATCTGATATCCACAAACATTTAAAGATGTCACTATGATCCTTAATGTTAAACAAACTAACTAATTTTGTCTCATCTTTATTTTAGGATGTTTAGTGTTGGTCAGATTTGTAACACTCTTCACTCTTTGGCGAATCTGTGCACCACATACCATCTCAGCCATATGTCTCCACACTCACCCTTGTCTGCCCGACTGTCTTGCATTCAGTGGCCCCTGATGAGTGGCCTGGCCCAGACTGACTGTAATTACCTAACAGGAGGAGCAAGTAGTCTAATTAACACATTAACAAGCAGCAGCCAGCCGACAAGGGTCTACACCACCACCGAGCAAGGGTCTGACAACTTCATCCCCCATCTGTCACCATGTGTGTGCAAAGACATGCACAGTGTGTGCATTTGGTGCATCTGTAGTATGCTACTTGGCATATGAGAGGGTCCACCCTTATCTGCACAGAGGAGGTTAACAGAGATGGAGAGGCATGATGTTAAGCGCCTTTTCTTCATGAGATCCTCCTGATGCTCTTGTGTCACTGTGCAGGGGGTCCCTGCCAAGGCAGGACTATACATCACAGTTGGCATCAGCCAGGTGGTCTGGCTTTCTGTGCCAGGCCCAGCCACACTGTGCGGTGCCATACCACATTGAGGAAGGGCAGAACAGAAGTCTTCAAGCTGTTTCTATGTGGTTGTGTTTTCACCAGCATGGTTTTTATTGAAAATTATAATTTAGATTAAATTTTATTCAGACCAAAATACCCAACAAAGTCTAGATGATCCAACCTCAAATGTAAAAGCTTAAAAAGATAAATAGCTTTATGACACTATTGTTGTACTGTATCACTTATGGACCTAACTTGTTTGTGAATACTGCATTGGTTTGTTATAATAAGGACAAGTTTACAAAGGAAACTGAAAAGCCATAATATTTTTACTGCTCCATTGGCCAAAATATCTTATTTTGAAAAGGAGGCATACCATGAAGTCTATTAGTGGAAATGAGATATTTAAACTCTGAAAGTTCAGTTGCCTTTAAAGGGATCATTTGCTTGATTGCTCATGTCTGATTGTGTTATCAGATGTTCAGTCACCACTTTGCAAATGAAGAATTAATTAAGAGATTAGTAGCCAGGCGATTAACCTTTTCTCTCTGCTCTTTTGGGGGACAGCTCAGCTCTTTTTGGGGGATACTGAAGCATTCCTAATCTAGTTGAGCTGGACAGTTGGGCATGTCCCAGTTGGACATCTCCAAAAATACCTCATCTAGGAGGCGTCCAGGAAATATCCTGGTCAGATGCACAAACCACCACAACTAGCTCCTTTCAGTGTGAAAGAGTTAAGCTTTATGGGCTCAACATGGTTCTCCATTGGTAGTCCGTGGGTGTTCGTGTCCACTCCAGTCTGGGGCCCATCTACCTGTAGCGAACCTCTGTTGCCAGAAGGAGGCAGTATCCAAAATAAGGGGTACAAACAGTCTGTGGGCTACTGTTGCTTGTGCTGTTTTTGATCCGTGCCAGCCGTGCAGAAGAGCGAAGTTATAACATACAAAGAGCTGAAGTGGAACCGAGTGTTAAAAACAATGATAAGCGTCTGCTGTCTGTGCTTGTAATACTGTATTTTTTAATCTTTGATGTTTTTCGTGCTTCTCCCGTTCCCGGTGAACTCCCTTCCCTGTTGTGGTCTGCTTCTCAACCAATCAGCATTCGACCTACAGTGACACACAGTCGAGCTACGCACTATTGGGTTTTTGGAGAACTGCGCAGAAGCATATTTGCGTGTGTTGAAAACCCCTCTCTGTAGCCAAATACCTGTATGAACGGACACAAATGCGGTACCATAAAACAAGCACCACTTTAAAATCTCCTGGGTGACTGAGTTTGTTATCCTATCGCTAAGGCTGAGCCCAGACACCCTTTGAGGAAGCTCATTTCTGAAGTTTGTACGTGGGATCTTATTCGTTTGGTCACTACCTTCACTTTGTGACCATAGGTAGGAACACAGATCGACCAGTAAATCAACAGTTTTGCTTTTATGCTCAGCTCTCACTTTACTACTGCAGACCAGTATAGAATCTGCATCACTAAAGACACTCCACAAATCCAATGCTCAATCACACGTTCCCATCTTCCTAACTTGTGAACAAGACCCTGAAATACTTGAATCTCTCCACTTGAGAAGATACAGACGGCTTAAGTGTTATTTCTGGTGCACTATTATGCAGAGATGAATGCATCTAGACATGCTCAATAGCACACACGTACATCAGTCTACTGCACAGTAACACTCAGAGTAAAAAAAACAAGAGTTACTCATTTTGAAGCTCATGCTTGGACTTTTTATTTTGGACTGCAGCTCAGACTAATGTCAGGGTTCATGTTGAGTAGGATGTTGATCAGGATGTTACAGCAATCAAGGATAATGGGCAACTTTTCAGTGCATTGCTGGTAGCTCATTAAGCATTCTTAGAATGGCAGTTGGGGTGAAATCAGTGTAGATAACATAATGGGATGAATGAACAGGTCTGATTAAAATAGCCACTCTCCATTATTTCATATTTTCAGTGGGTCCTTACAAAAAGAGGCGACTATTCTGCAAAGACTGATGCTGTAGTACTTTTGTAGACTTTTTTTTTTAATGGTTTGTGTGCGTTAGCGGGGTTTAGGAATGGCTTTTTCTGTCTGTCCCTTCTCGTGTCTCGATCTCCATCCACTCTCAGGGTGCTGCTCTTCTTCTGTTGTCAAGACAACCGCACACAGTGGCTCTGCCTGTGTGTCCATTTGTCTGTCTGCCTGCGCCTGCCTGTCTATTTTTATTAGTGTGGTACTTTTCAGATATCCAAGTACTTCACAAACTGAGAGCAATGTTTGGTTGCAGTTTGGCAGCAGCATCAGCGTGACTGATCACAGAAAGGCTGCATCTGACTGATAAACTGGTAAACTTGGAGCTTTCTGCTGATGCTTATATCAATAAATATAGGATCGTCTTTTTTGTGTAAGTTGCAAATGTAAACTAAAAAGAGCATTTTTCCATGACCCTGTTGTTGTCTAATCAGCTTCTTATTGTGTCTGTGCCTCAGGTCTTCAGTATCACACTGTCTTAGCAAACAACACGGTTTCCCCAGCAGCACGGCGATGTTTCATATCCAATTGGTTTGATTTCCTCTCTGAAGGAATAGAAGGCGCATCATCCCCCCTCAGCCTTGTGAAGTGTAGCGGATAGTCTTTTCACGCAGTGTAGACCCAGCACTATTCTCATTCATCAGCTTGTGTATTTGCATTTTCAATTAATTGCCAGCGTCACGCGCGGCGACTCTGAAAGCAGCCCCAGCATTGTGTGTGACCCTTAATTGCAATCATTACGCAATGCAAGTAACCCGCCTTTGAGTGTTCAATTGTACACTGGGTTTAATTATGGGAACGGAGTTAAAAGCATTACTCAACAGTCTAACAGACCAGATATTGGAGCTGTTTTTTTTTTAAACTGAATGAATTGATGGTTGAATGCTGAACTGGTAATTGTTGCAGATTTGCATAGCTGCATGGTTTCAAAGAGGATGTAAGCATATTTGAAAGCACAGACAGCACTAATGCAGCTTAAAGGAAAAGTGTCACATTCAAGCAAAGCAGCTTATTATGTCTCACTGAGAGTTAGTTGAGATTAATATCCATTTCATCACTGTGTGCAATGTAAAGATGGAGGTGACTCTGTGAGGGAGGTAAGCTGTTTCCCATTACTTACTGTCTTTCTACTTAGCCAATCAAAATGTTTTGCATATTTACATAAAAGATTAAATTAATATTTATCTCCACATCTAATTCTGGGTGAGACAGCAAATAGAGACTAAAATGTATGAATATTCCTTTAAACACAAACACATTCTGGGTCTTATATTCATTCAGATGCACATACTCACAGGCAGGCAGACTCACTCTTATTTTTTCATCTGCATGCTGGCACATTCTCACTCACAAATAGATTTTGCTCCTTGCGTGTGAGCGGTTAGGAACAAAGAGACGGCGTGATGCCGAGGGATGAAAAAAAGCAATTATTCTGTGCAGGGCTCTGTACCTGGGGTTAGAGCCTCGTCTCTGGAGTAAATAAGTCACTGTGAGCGTGTGTGCTCACGTTGCAGATCTAAGGAAGCCACACATACATACACATGCACATGCACACACACGCATATGCGCATGCTACCAGGAACAGGCACACAAATTCAATCTTGCATCTCGCTACAAATGTAGATCGCACACATATATGCTCCCTCACAGACACACACGCTCCCCATCCTTCTTTCTGTCGCACAGATAGCCCTTGCGATCCAGTAATGAAGCCCTGTGTGTTGCATTCACACTTGGCCACTGAGCCAATAACACAAAGACTGCAGCAGAGAACCCCCCTCTGCTCTCCAACTCCTTTTTTCTCTCTCCCCTTTACCCTTTCCATTTTTGCTTCACGTTTTTTCCCTCTCTCCTTCAATCCTACACTTTCTAGAGCCCTGATGAGAAATCATCCTTTCAGTGCCATGAAAGAGGCAAGGACAATTTGACTTGAGCAAGAGCGCAGGAGAGAGCAAGAGAGTAAGATGGAATCAGTGTGTTAGAGAAAAAGAGAGACAGGTAGAAGAAGGAGCAATTGTGTACTTGTCAGTGTACTACTGGAGTCTGATATAAATGTTAATACCCTATTTAAGGCTTTTCTTCATCATGAGCCCTGATTTATTAGTGGGGCTTCCCCTTCAATTTATCAAAATAAACTATGAGCTTACGGTCGCGGCCAGCAGGGCAAATTAAAGCAAACGGCAGAGTGAGGGGGAAGGGGTGAGGAGACTTACACACACATATATTTAGATATGTCTTTTTGTCTTTCTTTTTTTACCTCTTTCCATCTCCATCAGTGGCTCAGTGAGGTCAGCTAGTGTAAATGGTTGAGCTTCCCAAGAGCCAAAAAGAGAGAGACAGAGAGATGGGGCGAGAAGAAAGGGAGAAGGAGAAGGAGAGTTGGGCGGGGGCATAGATCTAAGACGCCAGGGAGAGCTTTGTGTAAAAGCTGGATAAATTTGTTTAGGGATCTCCAGTGTATCAGTTGTGAGGAAGTGAAATCTGAAATCCACTCAATTAGTTCTGTGTGCTTTGCTGAAGGAGTGTGTGTATGTGTGTGGGTGGGTGGATGTGTGTGTGTGTGTGTGTGTCAGGGAGAGGCATATTCATGTGTGTGTGTAGATAAAGGCTTTATTGTATTTAGTTACTGTGTATGAATGCAGATTCTACATGCATAGCAGATTTTGCACAAAGTTCTTGTCATTATGTGTTTAACAGTAGGAGAGACATTCAAAAGTTTTTTTTTTTCTTGCAAATGCACATAAGAGTTGTGTATATACATAGCTTTCCTTATAAAAGTGCACTAATAGATATTATGCATAAGGATGGTATACTGATGGTATAATATGGTACTGATTCATTACTACATTCACTACATATGTTGAATTTACATGTAAACAGTACTTTACAGCACTTTAACTGGACAGTATTTTGTAGTGAAGCTAGTTTTAACTATTTTATATATTTCTGGATTGTTTGATTTAACAAATGGATTCTTAGAACACATATGGTCTGGGCCTAGTGAGACCTGCTATGATGTATGGTTTGGAGATGGTGGCATTGACATACATACAGGAGACCAAGCTGGAGGTGGCAGAGTTGAAGATGCTAAGATTTTCATTGAGAGTGTCCAAGATAGAAAAGATCAGAAATTAGTATATCAGGGGGACAGTTCAGGTTGAGCAGTTTGGAGACAAAGTTGGAGAAGCAAGGCTGAGATGGTTTGGGCATGTGCAGAGGAGGGACACTGGATATATTGGACAAAGCATGCTGAGTATGGAGGTGGAGGAGAAGAGAGTCATGGATATGGTGTGAGAGAGGACATGCAGAGTGTTAATGTTACAGAGATGCTAGGGATATGGTGAGATGGTGGCAGATGATCCACTGTGGAGAACCCTAAAGGGAGCAGTTGAAGGAAGAAGAGGAAGAAGAATAATGGCCTGGGCCCAGAACATGGGGCTCTAGAGAGAAAGATGTTAAAGTAAAACCTTCATTTGACCTTTACCAAATGCTGCCTGACTTCAACATAGCTTTAAAAAAGTTTAATAATGCTATCTGTGCTATCTGTATTTTGTTTTGTTTTGTGACAAATATGAATTTCACTGTATGTTCGATAACTAGACACCCATGGGTTAATCTCATATAGAAGGTGTTAAAAAAGATAGACGTTGCTTCCGGGTCTGAAAAGTGAACCTAACACAGAAGTGCCTTAACCTGCATACATGTTACTGCCCTCCAGGGGGCAGCCCCTGTGGTAGAAAAAAAGACTTGCAGTTGTATAGAAGCCTTCATTACTCTGTGACCTCAGTAAAAACTTTACTGTTGAATTTATGGGCTCAGTTACCAGTTTTGGGGCCATACTGAAAAGAACATTAAGTCCATTTTGTAAATTATGGTCATTCTAAGAGTCAGAAAAGACAATTATCCAGAATGTCATCATTGGAGAGCTTGTGGCTTCACAGTCAGTTCCACTCCTTATCCGTCACATTGGGTTTCAAAACACAGAGCTGGGGATGGCGGAAATGTTCAACTTGAGGCTTCATAATGGGACTTCTCAAACCAATGGGTGGCATAATGGGAGGTTACGTCAATCTTTCATTCTGTCTATGGTTAGACTGAACCTGAAATGAACAACAATTTGAAAACACCAGAGGAGCAAAACACCAGTACTGGTACATAGAGCAGTTACTCGACTGTAAAACCAGACTGACCAACCTGTCCACCACCTGGATTGACTACAAGAAAGCCTATGATTCAATGCTTCACACATGGATCCTGGAATGCCTAGAACTGTACAAAAGGAATTCGGTGGGTATGTGGAAAACAACAGTAGAGGTCAAATTCAAGCCAATTGCACAAGTCACCATCAAGTGTGGGATTTACCAATGAGATGCACTGTCCCCACTGCTGTTCTGCATAGGCCTGAACCCCCTCAGCTGTTAAGATCATTAATAAGACTGGCTACAGATACCGACTATGGAATGGAGCAAATATTAGCCACCTCCTCTACATGGATGACATCAAGCTGTATGCCAGGAGTGAATAAGACATCGATTCACTGATCCACACCACTAGGATCTACAGCAATGACATTGGAATGTCATTCGGACTGGAGAAATGTAGTTGGATGGTAACAAATAGAGGGAAGGTAGTCAGAACTGAGGGGATTGTACCACCAGAAGGCAACACTGAGGACAGCTATAAGTACCTTGGAATCCCACAGGCAAATGGGAACCATGAAGAGGCCACTAGGAAAACTGCAACCACCAAATGGGAAGAACAAGATCCAGGCAATCAACACCTACGCCCTGCCGGTCATCAAATACCCCGCTGGGATAATAAGCTGGCCAAAGGAGGAGATAGAAGCCACTGACATCAAGACAAAAAAGCTCCTTACCATGCATGGAGGGTTTCACCCCAAACCCAGCACTCTGAGATTGTACGCTAACCGGATTGAAGGAGGCCCAGAACTAGTGAGTGTCAGAACCACTATCCAGGATGAAACAACAAAGATCCATGAGTACATCAGAAAGATGGCCACAACTGATCATGTGCTTAGTGAATACCTCAGGCAGCAGAAACCCATGAAATAAAAGGAGCAAGAACAGGAACCATCATGGAAGGACAGGCCCCTGCACACCGGTAGATATCGAAAAATCCTACCAATAGCTTTACAAAGCTGGGGAGTCCTAGGAACAGCTAAGATTCTGGTAGAATGTCTGAGTTTGAAGGACAAAGCAAAGACCGCCCGCAGGGTGAGTGGGGATTTTTTTTTTTTTATACATATATCATTCATTAATCATAATCGAGATAAAACTTTCAATTTTCATTTGAGGCCATATCACCCAGCCCTATGTTTAATTGATTTTATGTTTTTATATTAGATAAAGATTCTTAAAAATACATTATATATGTATTATTTATGTCATTCTATAAATAGGGTCACCAGGTCAGAGGACACTGAGCCTGATCTTTGAAGGCATTCATAAAAACTATATTTAGCTGTTTGACTTACATTAATTGTTAAACTTAGAGCATTCTTTCAGCTATTTATTACATTTGTTTTGTGCAAGAACTCCTTATTTCTTCATTTATAATAAAATGCAGCAGATTTTAACTGTAAATTATTAAAAAGTCACTTTGGTGGGGAGAAGCTGGAGATCCAAGAAATTCTACTTCCTTCACATCTATGAAAACCCAAACAACACACCTTTCAAAGCCAGTCAATGCACTGTACAGCCAGGCATGTTCTCTGGGGAGGCCAGCCTTTGTGTGTGTGTGTGTGTGTGTATGTGGCCATAGTGGCCAAATGCACATACAAGACAGAGAGGGTTGGTATGGGGATTAAATGACAGGTGAGGAAAGACAGAAACAGTACAGACAAGAGAAGACTGTTGGATGAGGGAGGGCTGCAGAGAACTTACACAGGAGAGGAGGGCAGAGATTTAGATGAAAAAGGAAAGAGGGAAAGCAGGAAAGAGAAGCAAGAGAACTAGAAATGGATCAAGGTTTGACATAACCAAAGACAGCTAAGGTGAGATCATGCTCTCTTTAAAAAAAAAACAGTTATAAATAAATCGTCTCCATTTATTATTCAAATACTATTTGGGAAATACTTTTATCCTGATGCTAATGTTGTTCTTGTAGGATCAATCATCTCTAATTTTTCTTCTTGTGGGGCAGCTGGGATTTCATCAGACATGATTTCCCTGCAGGCAAGATGCAGCAATGATTTAACCCACCGGTCAATCAGCTGTGGGGTAACTGATCGCCAGCCATGAGTGAAAGGGCTAGATGAGGTCACCAACCATGTCACCTCATGACCTTGCCCCCGTGACCTCTGGCTCTGTTGTGGCAGGAGACTGGCGTAGGGACGCTGGGTTAATCAATAGCAGGGGCAGCATGTAATAAAACAAGGGCTCCCCAGGGAGGGTCCCAAACAAGCTATCAGTGTCCTGAGTGGCCAGGCTGTCTGTCAGACAACTGCTTTATCTCATTTACAGCATCATGCTTTTTTAAAGGTATGTTTGTATTAACAGCAGCAGCAGGAGAGGTATATACACAGAGGGGAACAGTCTTCTGTCGAGAATGAACTCGGAAATGGTTTTTCTTTGTTTTATTGCGATTAAAGCTTCAGCAGGCAGTATAAGCACAAAAAACCCAAAATTTAAAACGCCAGAATTTAAAAATAGATGGCACTCCTGCTGTGGTTCTCCTCGCTATCTCTGTTTTAATCTTTACCACTAGGCTTATGCACAGTCAAGGCCACTTCTTACTTTCTCTGTGAAATTTTGCTTTTTATGCTACTTCATGCGACTCACCTGATCTGGTCTGAGAAGACACGGCCAGAGTCTCCTGTCATGGGCTGCATTTTTCTAAATCTTGAAAACAGAGCCCATAGAAGGTGCAGGAGTTGAATTTGCACTGAAACCACTTGAATTATAAAATGCCGAAAGTTTGTGAAATTTTTGTCTAGTAATGCTCAATTTCTATATCTTGAATCTATCTATCTATCTATCTATCTATCTATCTCTATAGCTAATGACAAAGATTCAGATGGTTTATTTATGGCTAAATGATTCTATTAACTTTCTCTTTAGCTCAGGTATAATTTTATGCTTAATGCTTAAACTTAATTTAAAAGTAGAATGGGAGGCAGAGCCTTCAGCTTTCAGGCCCCTATTCTGTGAAACCAGCTCCCAGATTGGAATCAGGAGACAGACAAAAACCTTCCTTTTTGATAAAGCTTACAGTTAGGGCTGGATCAGGTGACCTTGAATCCTACCTTAGTTACGCTGCAATAGGCCTAGGCTGCTGGGGGTTTCCCATGATACACTGAGCATTTCTCTTTCTCTCACCTCTGTTCACTCTCTATGTGTTTTTACACCACTCTGCATTTAATGAGTTATTATTAATCTCTGGCTCTCTTCCACAGCATGTCTTTGTCTTCCTCCCCTCACCCCTAACCAGTTGCGGCAGATGGCTGCTCCTCCCTGAGCCTGGTTCCGCCGGAGGTTTCTTCCTGTTAAAAGGGAGTTTTTCCTTCCCACTGTTGCCAAGTGCTTGCTCATAGGGGGTCATCTGATTGTTGGGGTTTTCTCTGTATTATTGTAGGGTCTTTACCTTACAATATAAAGCGCCTTGAGGCAACTTTTGTTGTGATTTGGCGCTATATAAATAAAATTGAATTGAA
>VUQS01046995.1:0-18026 GCA_015108495.1 Heterochromis multidens
TAACAAACACAACCCTGGACAGGCAGGTTGACCGGCAGAAGTGTGGCTTTTATTGGCAAACACAGCTGTTACAGTTGGCATTGTTCTTGCCGCGACTTTTCAGCCGTGGCCCCAACTCGGCTCCCGCAGCTCGACAGCCGCCGCGGCTACCAGCTCAGCTCCTGCAGCTATCCCAGCTCCCGGGTTCCCTGCCCAGCTCTCACCGCTCCTCAGCCGCCGGATCTCCCGCTCGGCTTCCGCAGCTATCCCAGCTCCCGGGTTTCCAGCCCTGCTTTCGCCACCTTTCCAGCCATCGGATCTCCGGCTCAGCCCCCGCGACTTGTCGGCTGCTGCACGGCTCGCCAGCTGCCACTTTCCACTCGCCTTCCCGCTCTCTTGTTCTCTCTCTCCGTCAGGTCTCGGCGTCCTCATCAAATAGGGGAGGCCTAATTGACTCACGCCAGCCCGGTGTGCTGGCCGGCCTCCCCCGACGCCACGCCCTGACTCAGCTGCCACAAACACCAGAACAAAGACACAGAGTCACAAAGTTCTGACTTGACTTCTGGCCCGAGCTGCAGTTTGCTAAGACATCAACAGTGAGCATAAGTTGCAAGTAAAGCAGAGTGCGCTCACTACCTACTGACTCGTCAGTCACAAGGCAGGTAGTGTGCCCTTCGCTCATCACGTCAGTTTTCAAAAACATCAAGAAGGCGGTGATGAAAATGTTTAGCTTGAAGCTGCACAATGGGACTTCACTAACTGATGGGTAATGCCATGGTGGATATAGCCACCTTTTATATACAGTCTATGATGACAACAGGTTGAGGCAAGCTTGTGCAGCTTGTTTACAGCTAGACACTGAAGTTGAACAGCTCTCCATTGGCCCTGTGAGACCTTTCTCAGCCACACTATAAACAAATAATCAATATATCAATTTATTAAAATAACTGGCCTTTATTTAACTCATGTTAAATAACTTTAACAACATCATCAAGGTATGTTAATGCCAACTCCTGTATTTTTGCAGTGTGCCGCTTTATTTTGTTTTTAGACATTTTTTGTTGAGTGAGTTCTAAAAAGACAATATCCATGCATCATATAACTACATCAGCATTTAAAACAAAAACAATTTGTAATCATATGGACTGCCCTCTTCTGGCCATTAGAAAGAATGCATGTTTAAGGCACTTATGCATCAGCTTCACTTTTCAAACCTGGGAGAAGTCCATTTTTTTAATATACAGTTTGTGCTAAAGTGCTGTGCATAAGTACACATTTACATCAATTTGTATTCTTGCTAATGAGTCTCTCTTGATAATTTTTCTCAAAACATGATCATTTTAAGCCTTCAGGTTTGATACTATAATCCTTCCTGCTTGCCAGCTGCTAATCCTCTCTTTCTTCCACACTCAGTCCTGAGGTGTTTTTGGAGAGACCAAAGGACAAATTTTATTCACAAGAACTAAAATATTTATTTTGATCCACTTTAAAATTTAGCAATGACACAAACAAAATTCTTACTGCAGTTATTATTCAGTTTTAGCTTTGTTGCATTTAAGTCAAGTGACAGAGGTCACATGAGCCCAAACTGAAACCAAACTATAGGAAAGAATGAGTCAAATAATTTGTCCTTGTGTCCACCTCTTCTCTGTATTGTTTGAGTTTGGGCCCACTTTGATACGGACCTGCTGATTATCTCTTCCTGGTTTTTAAGAAGTTCTGGCCCTCGTCTCCTGTAATGACTGGAAAGCATGTAGGGAAAGGTCCTGTTTTCAATACTGTGATAAGGCTATAACAGCAGGAAATGTACCCCAATCCCCTGGACTTTAAAACCCAAAACAGGGAGGCATGCCTTCACACAAAGTATTAGCTGTGTTTCTGGTGTGCTTGTGTGCCTCATCCTGTGTTAGATGGAGCTCTTGTCTTTTTAACATGTTGCACTACTTTGTCTCTTGTTTTTTCTGAACAGACACAAACCTCAAAAACTATTCAGTCATCATTCTCTGCCTCTTCAGCTTTTTGTTAGCTTAAATACATGGTACTCGTAGTTCATCACAGAGAGTAATCCAAACCACGCACCGTCATATTAATGACTAACCTCGTGTTGTGATGGATCATCTCTGGGCTGAAGTTTTAGTCTGTTTTTAGTCCCCTCAGACCCTTAGCGTGAACTTTTATTTAACAATTTAATCCTCGTCCTACATCTTCCTTGTGCTAATGTGTTTATATTAACTAACCACAGCTCTGTAGCTATCTACCAGACAGCATTATGTCAACTAGCCCGACTTTAGTAAAGTCCAAGGTTTTTTGTTTTTTTTGTTTTTTTTAGAAATACTTCAGTCAGAATATGGTACATTATCCTTAAATGTAAACTAGCAAACTTCATTATAACTCTTATTATTATAGTTTATATAGTTATTAACTTTACTGTAACACCTGGGAGAATAGCCACGATGATCATTTTACCAGAGCTAAAAGAATTTGGGCTGTTTTTAACTCTCAGAGGTATGACAGTGTATTACGGCTACTGTGAGACGAGTGTGGTATACAGCACTGAAGGAAATATTAATGAAATCACATCTTTAAATGTGGTTACTACACTTACAGACACGTACTGTGAACCTCACTGATTCTCTATAGGTCATTAGTGTAAACTGAAGTATAGTTTATATGGTCAGACAAAAGAGGCTTATGAGGAAATACTATCAAATATTCACTGAACTAGCAGGACTGCAGCTTCATTGACAAAAGTGTTGTTAGTTCAGGTCGGAGGACGACTCGTTTTAAGGAAAATGAGCTTGCAGTTTGTTGTGTGCCTGAATGAAGTGACTGAGAAAAGGTATTTTTGGTGTTCTCATAATGTTTCTTATGATTTTATTGATCCCAGATTGATTGTTATTGATCCCAGGAGTAAATGTCAACTCAACCTTGAAAAGTGAAGCAATATTGCTCCTTGACCTAAAAATTTTTTTTTTTCAAAATTATTCTCGTAACTTTGCCACTTTTTTCTCTTAAATTGGTGAGCATTTTTTCATGTAAATTTGCCACTGTGTCTCATACATTTGACATGTTTTTTATTATACATAAATGGCTTTAATCTAAAACAAAAGTTTTTTATTTACCCACCCCCTTTTTTTTGTTGATTTTTTTTAGCATTTGAATATGGAAATTTGTAATGACATCAGTTTAAACAAGCAGACAGGCAGTGATGACCATCCCTGTTTATTTATTTTTTATACCTGAAAGGTTTTTGGTTTTGTCATCAATCTGTTTCCAGAATTTAACATGACATGGTAAAAAAAACTGAGTTTATGAATTATTGTTAGTATTGTGGTTACTGTCGTTTCACTTCTTGGATTGTTATTGAATCACACTTTAAAGTAAAGTAAGACTATAGACAAGAATAAAGCCATCATTGTAGTATTAAAAGGTTCTTTATGCACTTTCTAATGGGGAACACAGCACCAGCAGTTTTATGGGAATCCCCTGTTTTAAGACTGCGGAGGCTTTTGCTGGAAAAGTTTCCTTTCACACATCCAGCTGGGCACTGCTGGCTATCCTTGCATTTTTTTCTTATGTGAAATCTGTTTGGACCAACTAACAAAGGCTCATTATAGAGACAGCTTTAGTGCTGCAGTCACATATTCCACACAACAGAGGGAAAAAAAACTGCCTTTCCATTTCCTTTGTTGCATGAATGTACTTTTATGTCACATATTTGGAGTGTAAAAAGGTCCAGAGGCATTTTCTTTACTTCATTCATTACTCATAACCTCTGCCTGTCCTCTCAAAAAAAAAAAAACTATAGCATCTGCCATTTAAACAAATTCCTCAAAAAGGAAGCCATGTAGAAGCTACGTGACTTGTGACTTTTGTTTGTCTAAAAGAAAACCAGCAGATTTGAACATGTGACGTTTGATTACTGTTTCCAGCCAACCACCACTGTCGGTTTCCTTAAATCGTTACTGCAGTTGTTTCAAAGCCCTAAACCAAACCAAAACCATGGTGTGTCAGATTCGTAAACAGTTTTATTTTTGTTGTCATGTGACTGAAAAATGATGTAATTGGTTTGTTACGGGCATCTGGACAGCGTTTTAGAAAGGTGTTTTTGTCATTTGGTCTGCAGCACCCACACTAAGGTGCTAAAAAGTGCAATTTAAAGATACTTTGTCTTGTTAGATTTCAAGTATCCTGCTCAGACTTTCTTTCGACACTGCTTAGGGAAAATGAATCATACCTTTTTAACTGCACTGTGGGAATTACAAGCCACTCAGCCACTTATGCTTTGTATCATGTCATAGTTGGAAGAAGCTCCCAGTATGATGGGAGATGTAATGCACTCCAGAAAGTAAGGTTGAGATTTTGGGAAATGCCCCAACTTCCTTTTGTTTGCTGAGATATAAATGAATGATTTCTTACATCTGTAAGTATAAAGCTATAGTCTGTTTTTGTATGTTTCAGACAAACCAGAGGAAATGTCCATTCATTCCTTGTGAAGGCCTAGTAGTTGGACAAATATGAGTGACAGCAGCACCTTTTACTGTCAGAGGCAGCACCAGCACAAAACATTATTACCTTTAAAAGTTTGCTTTCACTTGGGCAGCATGGTGGTGCTATATAAAATGCTATATAAATGCCAGTCCATTTACCTTGACTCTGGTTCTTGCAGGTTTTGGAAGTTTGAACTCAATGCCTGGTTTTCACCAACATGCTAATGTGGATCCCGTTCTGCCACAGTGCCTTTTGAGACCTTACTTAGGCTACGCTGACATGTCTGAGAATCAAGCAGGCCAGCTGTCAGACCTGTTACTGCTGTAAACACTGTCTGTTAATTTGTTACTGGCCAGTAGATCCGCAATCAAACCAGAAGTCTTTAGGTAGCAAAAATCTGTTGCTTGCAGATTCTGTAATTTCATATTATGGTGGATTATAGAGGTCAAATCAGATAGGTAGAGCTCAGTACACACTATACAGTACCAGTTTAAAGCTGAAAGTGCTGTTGTGCAAGATGCACGAACATCCTGTTAACACAGTGAGGTTGGAAAATCTTGAAGAAATTCTGTATCTCAGCGTCCTCTGGGTCCAGTGTTCCCACCAATGCTTCCTCCAAAAACACTGGGTTACTGGGGGCAACAGATGTGTGCAGCATCATGTTCCTTCCAAGTTATCTGGTAAGAGGATCAAGGCCAGAAAAACCTTCAGCAGTGATCAGGCTGTGGGTGCACTTAAAATCCTAAAACTGGCAAGAAACTAGTGAAGGGTTGCAGAGACTGAAAAAATACTGCTTCATCCCTTAGAGAGCATTAGCAGGCTGGCAACAGCTTTCTGTAGTGACTGCAGATGGAGACATTTTTCTTGATGAGCCATGAATAAATGGAGTTACACTAATGAGGCAATGAATGCAGCATGAATCAGCTTCTCCATGTCTACAAATACAAGAAGCTGATATGACTTGAATGATACAATTGTGATACAAGCACAGTGGGCCTCAGACCAGGATGATTAGGATTTTTGGAACTTGGATGTTATTTTCATAGCTGGGACAAACACTTTCATTTTTTTATACTATACTATGTTCAGCTGGACCGAAGAGCTTTCAGCTTGAGTGCATCATGTGTCAGAAGAAATTGGCTCATGCTAATATTGTTCAAAGCAATCTAAAGAGGCACTTAGAAATGAAACATTTCTTCTCAACGACACTTAATTCAAAGGGGTGATAGAACTGAACCAGAGGCAGACCACCTGGTGGACTGTGTGAAAGTGTCTGATAAGCCGATAGAGGCAAGTTACTGTAATAAGACTAGGAATAGTAAAATGAAACAGGAACTAACTTGATCCTAAATATAACCAAAATCTCAAATCACGACAGTTACAGCAGCCAGTCATCCATCTACCAGGCATGGCAATCATGCCTGTAATAATGCTGACTTTAAACTTTGATTAAATTTAAATGGATGAGGCCAAAACCTTTTTGTATCAGGCTGTAAAAATGTTTATTTCTGCTACAAAGGTGGACGTTTCATCATGGGAGCTAATGGGGAGTAAGTGGGTTTTCAAGCTAGCCTCAAATGGTCATTTAAGGAGCTATTTTTTGGTTTTATTTTTAAGAAGGGGGGTTGCTGCTTGTTCAGCTACTTTTTCAGTAAGTTCTTTATATCATTTAACCAAGAGAAGGAGTTGGACTTTGCTGTAAGAAGTGTAAAACTGCAAAACCTGAGTGGTGAATCTCAGTGAGACTGGCAGCATATTCAAACCTAGCTCATGACCATGGGTTACTGTTTTACTGTTGAAATGTTCATCATACAGCTTACGTTAATGGCAAAGTGTTTTTTATGTGATCTAAATATTACTGGGTATAATGAGTTTCAAAGGTTGCTTTAGACACTTTGAAGCTGTAATGAATTTTCTCATTGGCAACCTGAAAGCGCTCAATTCCACCAATGTTCCAGCTGATTCTTCTTCTCCTTCTTTCAGCTGCTCCCTTTAGGGTCACCACAGTGGATCATCTCCCTCCATCTCTCCCTATCCCAGCATCCTCCTCTGTCACACCAACCCTCCTTCATGAATGTCCTCCTTCACTACATCCATGAATCTTCTTTGAGGTCTTCCTCTTTTCCTCCTGTCTGGCAGCTCCATCTTCATCATCCTTTGTCCAATATATCCACTATCCCTCCTCTGCACATGTCCAAACCATCTCAGCCTTGCCTCTCTAACTTTGTCTCCAAACCTCATGTAACCAGATGTACTCATTTTTGATCTTGTCCATTCTGGTCACTCCCAATGAAGATCTTAACATCACCACTGTCTCCAAACCATATATCATAGCAGGTCTCACTACCATCTTGTAAACCTTCTCTTTCACTCTTGCTGCTGTCCTTCTGCCAGAAATCACCCCTGACACTCATCTCCACCCACTCCACCCTGCCTGCACTCTCTTCTTCACCTCTCTTGTCTGTTGCTTTGGATGGTTGACCTCAGGTATTTAAACTCATCTACCTTCACTACAAATACTCATCCATGTTCACCTTTCCTCTGTCTGTCTCTCTCTCATTCACACACATGTATCCGGTCTTGCTTCTATGACTTTCATTCCAAAGTTCCAGCTACTTATAAAAATAAGTAATGGATGTATCTGGATTCAGGGAGCAGAGGAAGAGAAAACTAAAAGAATGGATGTGGGGTGGTGACACATTTAACCACCAAATTAGCCAAAGTCATTTATGGGAGGCAGAGGGTCCAAAGATCTATCCCTGAACTCTGTGCCATCCTGAAGTAGCTAGTGGTGTTTGCTTTACTGCCATGTTGAAGTGTTTGTCATGCTTGTGCCACATTATGTAACAACTGATCCCCTACATGAACCTCTAAGGCAGAACATTCAGATTCCTTAAACACTATTCCACTCTGTCACTTGCTTGGCTTCTTTCCCTCTACACTACACACCCTGCTACATACTGTCTGCTTTTTATGATTACATGGTGCATACTGTTAGATATATTCTGTGTTGTGACAGTGAGTTGGAGCCTCGTTTAAAAATGAGTCATTCTTGGCTGTAAAGATTATCCAGTTGCAGACAGCTGGTTCACAATCTGTGTTGTGGCAACTTTAGATTGATTTAAAGCAAGAGTGTGAAAACGGCATATTTTCTACATCAACAAAACAACATGGAGGTTTGTGTAGCTATGAATTTTAAACATGTCAGCACTCACGTCCTGTTATCTAATCCCCCCGTCCCCATAGTGTGAAACACTGTCAGCACTGCATGTTACATTAAGACAGACGAGGGAACACAACTGTAAGCCTGATGAGAAACAACTATTTCCAGATGTCAAACAAGGCAACTCATTTTTCCAAATCATGGAAATTATAACGTTTCAAGGTAAGTACCACTCATGGATGAGGGGCGGAAAACACGACGGTAAAGTGAGTCAGCTGCTAAACATCAGCAGCTCTGAAGGGCCTTTTCAGGACAACTTAGGACTATGACACAGAGTCCCACCACGTTTCCATCTTCAATCAGCCTGAAAATGTATTTTCAATCATGAATATGCATGTATGTGATTTATTGTGGAGTAGCCATAGCTACTGGCCTCTGCATTAATAGATCCCAGCTGTCAATTAAAGACATGCATTGAGAGTTCAATGGTGGGCATTGTTCAGTCGGATCTGTGAGTCAGAGAAGCACTGGAGGAGGGGGGACTCTGTGGCCACACTTGGCAGAGCAAGAGGGACATGTGAGACACCAGAAGCAAGTTACAGCAATAGTTAAGTGTTGGAAAGACATTCAGCCTCTGCCTCTTCTGTGGGGACAAGCGAGAGCCAGAGGAACTGCTTTTTTGCAGAATAGACATTTGCTTAAAAGCTGGTTTAAATAACTGAAGGTTATATATTTCCCTAAAATCCTAATGGAAAACATTTGATAGCATTAACTCCTCCGAACATAAGCAGCCTCCTCTGTAACTTTGATTTGAGTATCTGGTCCAATTTTTGAGTTTACCTCCCAGTGAGATTGAGTGGGTGGTGTGGCGAGGAGGTGTGGTCAGTTATGCCATCATTGTCATGTAAGAAGAGGTGTAACGGCGGTCTGAGGTTGGACATGGGAAAAATAAGAGAAGAATATTCCAGAATGGCTTTCCAAACCAAAATGGGTGGAAATGTGTGTGCATCACGTGACTGTCCGTGTTAGTGAGGCCGTTAGCAAAGAGACACTTGGATGGAGATGACTTGTTCCTTTGAAAGCCTCCAAATAAAATCCCTGAGAAGAGGCACATACAAGTCTTTTATGTTGGATAATGACTTTACTTTCACTGTTAATACTGTTGTGCTTCACATACTTTATGTTTACTATTGTAGTGAGGATTCAATGCATGAATATATTACATCATATGGGTTTCATAAATCGGCTTAAGTGCTAAATTCATTGGCTTTTGCTATAAAACTATTTATACCAGATTGCCTTCTTGTTGTGTTAAAGTGCTAACACCAGTCAGTGTTGGGGTCGTTACTCAAAAAAAGTCATGTATTACACATTACTCGTTACTTTTCTTCAAAGTAATGCAGTATGTTATTTAATTACTCGCCAGAGAAAGTAATTCGTTACACTGCTCGTTACATTACTTTCTTGTTACTTTGCAAAATGACCTAAAACGCACTGTCTCATAATTATCAGTTAACAATATAAACCTCACCAACAAAAATCCTTGTCCTAATGAGGACACACAAACAATCTCTTAGTGTTTAAGTTTGAACACAAAGCAAAGATGAAAACCACTTCAAAGTGATCACCATGGTGATTCTACAGCAGAAACATGAACAGGAAGAAACGGAGGCTGCAGCCTGACTGCTCATCGACCTTACAGCAGAAATAAACATGTTTATAGCCTGCATGAAAAACAGTTTAGGTCTATTGCAAGTTTGCTGCTTTGACTGACAGGTGTGCATACTCTATAACTATAGCCTATAACTGTCTGCTAGGCCTCACTTTTGCAAATTCTGTGCGTTGGTGCATTTTATGAGCATTTTTAATGGTATTATCTGAATGTATTATATGGCCTGCGGTGTAGTACAGACATCCAGGAAGTTTATACTCAATATTTGGTGAGTAAAATTGTAGCACTTTATTAGTCTGTTACTTAGTTTATGGGTGCAGCTTGCTAATCAAACTTATTAATGTTAGCTGATAACGTATCGCTCCAACCTCTTGGCCAAATATGGTCCCATCTGGCTCCAAAACATGAACTTGGCAGCAGTCAAAACATTAATGTCGAGGCTTCAAAATGCAGAGTCCAGAGACTAGCGGGTGAAGTCAGCTAATGTAAATATAAAAAAGTTTAGCAGGTTCTCTGCTGTGCCTTGGTACATTCTCGCAGAGCTGCTAGCACAACTGAAGATTCCCAGTCCTTTTTTGCTCTAAAGCACACTGACCTGTGTTTCTTGGAGCTCTCACCAAAATCCCAGTGATGATATTTCAGCTTGGGATGAGGACATAACAATGTTTGGTTTGGCCTCCACATGACCAGAAGAGGAAGAAGAGGCTTTGATGCTGTGATGTTATCATTCAAAGCCAGAATATAGTGTTTGTAAGGTTGTAAGGCTAATATCAGAGCTCAGATTACCTCCTCTAATACTTTCAGTTATTAAACAATATATTTTAATGCATTAAAGAAAATAGATGGGTTGTGCAAAACGCTTGACTTTACAAGCTTATTTCTTTTTATTTTACAACTTTTAGAACTGCTTTACAATGTCTGCACAAACGCACCAGACTGACCTAAAACTGAGCTAAAAGCAGTGACAATATTGTGTATACAGTAAATAACATAAAAATTGAAAAATACAGACAACATCTTTAGTTTGAGTCTTTGTCAGTTTGGGTAAACTTTGAAACACAACTAGTATGAGGAGGAATTGGGCCTTGGATTACTGACCTACTGAAATTGTTGTGTTTGTATTTTTATATACAAATATCTTAATTCTTGACAAATGCCCATATTGTAATTTTAAAAATTAAACAAAAAATAAAAAATGAATTGAAAATCAAAGAAAAATAAAAACTAACTTTAATAAGATGAAGATGCAGGTATGAAACCGAAAGGCCACATCAGTGTGATGTCCACCGCTGCTGTGAATCATCTGGACTCCTTGGTGTCGTCCCAGGTTATCAGTATTTAATCCCGATAAGAGCAAGGGAAATCAAAGGAAATGGGATCACTGAAGGATGGTACGCAGCTGTGCTTCTCATGTGTGCAACACATTTCTATTTTATAACTCCTTACTGGCCTAAAACATTTTGTCTTTTACTTTTTTCCTCTTGGCCAGCTGCTTGCCCTGTCTGCTTCCTATTTAGCTTTTGTTTCTCGAATTCCTCTATTTGTCATTGACCCTGTAGATGGTGTCAAAAATAATGGCAAAAAATCATTCGTATCTCAGAGGCTATGCTTATGTGACAAAAATGCTGTTATTTTATCATGCAAAGAAGGCTCTGTGTGTCAATATTTTAGCTCTCAGTAGAATATTTGCATTTGTTTCAGTTAAAATGTGTTTTTCATTGAAGAATGACTTGATAAAAAGGACATTCAACATGCTTTTCCAGTTACTGTTGCCATTGTTTACCTCATAAACAAAACAACATGGCCAAATAAAAGACATAATAATGCCAAAGCAGAGGTAAGTGGGAACCTCCTACTGTGTAGAAACAGCAAAATAAAAGACTGTTCATTCCTGCCTCCTACCTTAGTAATGATTACATATTGCAGTGTTTATCTATAACTTCCTCAGATGTTAAAGCCTTGAAGCTCGTGATGATGAAGCTGAAAAAATGGCCACAAGCTTCTCTGCCTCTCCCTGATCGTCCCTGCTGATCTGAGGCCAAGCAGATAACTGAGATAAAGCACAGCTTTTTGAGGATCCGAGACCAAACAGATGCACGATGTGATGAGTAACTCTTAAACAGTGTTAAGACAGATTATGGCCTGGGTTCATCCCTGAAGAGGAAACGGTCTGTATAAATAGTATAAATAGTTTTTGGCCTTGTTTCTCAGCTTTTTCCCTCAGCGGTGCATATCAGACACACACATGCGCACACACACACGTGCACATGTAGTTCTTGTGATGACAATGAGTAATAATTTGTTTTCTTGACAATCTTACTTCTTATTTCTTCTTGCTTCACAGGACTTCTGGAGTAATTGGATAGAAAAGACCAAAATGGAGATGTTTGGCCATAATGCTCAGCTCCACATTTAGAGAAAACCAGACGCAGCATATCAGCACAAACACCTCATACCTACTATCAGCATGATAGTGGAGGGGTGATGATTTGGGAGCCACAGGACCTGGGCACCTTGCAGTCATTGAGTCGACCATGAACTCCTCTGTATACCAAATGTGAGGCCATCTGTCCAAACACTAGAGCTCGGCTGATACTGGGTCATGCAACAGGACAATGATCCCAAGCACAGCAGCAAATCTACAAAGCTTTTATCCTTTAACTTATCATTGTGAAGTGAATGTTTATTGTGCAATGCAGCAGCTACATAATAATAAAACCATCAGGATTTAGATTGGCTCTCTTTCACTACACAATTCTGACTGAAATCAGTTATGAAAAATCCAGAGAAAATGGAGAGGACTGCTATTCCAGCTAACTAAGGAGCTAGGTAGCTAGTAAACAACTGAGAATGAATTGGAGTAACTCTGGAAATTCTACCTGACAAAAGAAAAAGAGTTTTATTATTGGAGGCAATCGAACGTGAAGGGGGAGACTGATAGATAATGAAAATAAAGCGCAAACATACAGAAACACACACATTTGCACTCACAAACACACACTACATAACAAAACAACACAGCTTACTAAGACATTCCTGTTAGGAGAGATAAGTTTCTGTTTCCTCACTCAGGGAGGACCAGTGTGTTCTCTTTCCCCTCCTTCTCCCTCCTCTCAGCAACATCTGTAAGCAGTTTACTTCAACACCTGAACACACACAAGCATGCACACGCACACACAAACTGTGCTGCATCTGTCACAGTAGATCCAAACCTGTATCTGCTGCTTAATGGAGACAGCAGCTCCAAATGGCATGGAAAAGTTTTGCGACTTCTTTGACCAGTCACATGACTACAGTATGACTTTGTTATATAAACGGCCCGGGGGGCTCTGAACTCTATATCTTATCTATATCTATCTATGTCCTGATAATGTTTTATCTCTAGACAGCAATTACTTATAAACAAGTACTGCTGTTGCAACTACATGCATTTATTTTTGTGAAGGGCCTCCTTAGGAGCGGCTAAAGCAAATTGTAGATGTCACTCCTGATTCAGAGACAAACGTTGTGGTAGCTCAATGAAAATATATTTGATCATTGGGTCTTTGAAGCCAGTGGATGTGTTACAGTGAGAGAAGATAACATGGTGGATATTCATATGAAGATTACTTTTTGAATGCATGTCCTAAAATGTTTTTGAGGCATCATTAGACTTCTGTTCATTTAGTCTTGCTCAAAGTTTGGGATTTTTATTGGACCCAAATTGTGACAAAACATTTTGCTGCTGTTAGGGGTTACTTTGTGAGGAAGTTGGATTCTTTGCAGATCTGTAATTGACTATATAGAGAATAATGCTTTTGTTGTGCTGTCCTAAAGTATAGTGAGTATGTCTCATGAAAAGTAGTGTACATCGATGGTCACTACTGAAGCACTGTATGCCATCTGGAGGGGGGAAAAAAGAGAGACATAAACTGCCTCAAATTATTTTTATGTATTAATTTCAGAAAGAAAGCTTGTTTTAATATATTCAAAAATCATCAGTCATTCTTTTCATTTTGCTGATGAGCCCACTATGCCACCAGACTGTGTTATTTGACATGGACATGTTATATTTTTGTCATTATGGGGTATTGTGTGTAGAATTTTGAGGTGAAAAATGAATTTAATCCATTTTGGAATAAGGCTGTAACATTAGAAAATGCGGAACAAGTGAAGCACTGTGAATACTGTATATAGAAATCAGACCATTCTCATTCCCAGAGCTTCAAATAATGCTGGTGGTCTGTCACTTTTTTACACATGTCCTGGGTGGATCACTTCCCTGTTGCTGTTGAGTCCCTTTCTTTTTGTGTCTGTCTGGGATGTGTCTGGGCGTGGCACTTGATTTTTACCTGTTCTGCAGTCAATCAGACATGACATGTACTATGCCAGCTAAAGAAAGTCTCTAGTCTTCAGTCAAATGACCTGTTTCTGTAGTAATTTTGTTCTCTGGGTTTCAGGATCACGATCCATCTGTTCACTGTCAAACCAGCTCAATTCAGCTATCCTCAGCCTGCCTTGCTCTGTCTCATTTAATCTGCTACCACCAAATAAATTAAAATATAGTCTTTACTCTTCCACTCTAATCTGTGGTAGTGTTCTGCTCTTGGGTCCCTTTGCCTGACAGCAACACATTTAGCAGGTGTGAACGATGCACTGATACACGGCAAACATGACACAGGTCTATCACTCCTAATGCTACATTTTTGACGTTCAGGGTTACAGAGTTGTGAAGGGGTGTATTTTACCTCAAACCATGTTTTTTCTTCCCTAAATGTAACCAAGTAGCTTTTGGAGCCTAACCTGTCCTTTGAATGAAGTGAAAGTAAGAAGAAAACTAAACAAGTCAGTAAGTGGAATGAACAGCTACACTAAGTGCAGAACACATACACCAGCAAACATGCCCCCTTGGGGGTGCATGTGGGAGCACACACAGGCATGTTTGCTGGGTAGGTTCAAACAAGATGCAGAGCAACGTCTTCTGCTGATAAATCTATGACTTAGCCACTGTCATTTCTTTAACCTATAATCCCCCAAAATGGGGCTAGTGTCTCTTGGGGGCCAATATTACCATGACCAGTGTAAAGGACTGCAGTCAAAGGACACCTTATCTATAACACTGACACTCAGGGAGTATATGGCACACCTGGATGAGAATGTACATATTTAACTCTGCTAAGGGGAAATTACTACTAACACCTGCCTAACCGCAAGCCTGGCCTCCATCACTGTCAAGCAAATGCAGGATGATTACTCAGCGTTTTACTCCGGATGAATGAAGCCATATTTCAGGCAGTTATTCAAGTCAAAGCTCAAAAGAATTGCCTTAAATAGGTTCCATATCTAGACTGATGCCTCGGCTCGTATGTCCAGATGTGATCGTCATATCCAACATCAGGAAATGAACGATAGCTTAGAGTTTGAATAAGGCCACCTGCTGGAAGCAGAAAAAAGTCTCTCAAAGTCCCACCCTCTCTGCTTGGACTGCAGATTTCTGGCACAAAAAGATCAACTCTGACGATGCTATTATCAGGTCAACCATGTGCACTAAAAAGGATATGAATTTTGTACACTGTTCATTGTCTTGTGTTGTACTACATGTACAGTTCACTGAGAAGTGTGCTGCTTGTTAGATTTGGTAAACGATGGCTTGCAGAGACCATAGGTTCTTGTGTGAAATTAAAAAAAATGGCCTGTTTCATAGGACTCATACATTCATGAGTCATTGGGTGGTACTGAGGCAAAGTCCCTGAAGAAAATGGAAAGCACAGCACATGTGCCAGTCAGGATTATACCATTTTCAGGAATAAGAAAACCACAAAAAAAAGATTTGACTATGATGATTTTGCCTTAGAGCCTTATGATTACACAAACTGTTACCAGAAGCACAAATTACTTGAAACACTGGAGCGCCTGGTGCCCTAAATGCTGCACTATCGCTTCATAAGGGACTCAAAACTATGTGCTAATCTGATCCAGCTCAAAGGAAAAATAAAATAAAGCAGATCCCCTTACCAGGCATATAGCTTGTTTTGATTTGAATTTGAATTCATTGCAGACCTCAGGTGAACTTTTGAACTTGAAACCGAATAACTGGCATCTGACCTCTCTAATTAATCCGTGCTGGAGGTCAGTATGGAGATATTTCTGTTTTCATTGCATTCTGACTTTGACTAAATTCTACTAAGCTAATGTGGGGTCTTTATTTTCTGAACTGAATTTCATATCTTATGCATCTTATGCCCTTACTGCAGAGGCTAAACCTTAATGCAGTCTGAATCACCTTTATGGTGAATAACCTTTAATGTATACATTTTATTAATCAGAAGTAACTTATATCCACATTCCAGGAATTTTTCCACATAATGCTTGTTCAGTTTCAGACTGACCTCCAGTGTGTTTGCCAATTTTTTGGGGCTGTTTTGAAAGCTTTCAGTCAACCTAACAAACATATTTATACCAGTGTGAACAGTGTCTGCATGTAAAAATCATAACAGTGCAGAAACTGTCCAGAAAAATCAGAAAAAAACACAAAAAAAACTTTCCCAAGCTGACATTCCCACAATTTTGGCCAAGACGGCCAACTTCCTGTAGCTCCTCTTGACCTCTGATAGTTAAAAATCCATTAGATATCTGATAGTTTAAAAAGACACACTTTGCAGGTTTTGAAATGAATTTTGTGGCAAAAAACGTGCTTTTGGGGCTAATGGGCTCACATGAATGCAGGAATTCTAGCAACATACTTTGACTACTACACCAAAATTCTGGTATGACCCACTGATGTTTCTCGGGCGGTTGTGGTGGTCTCATGCTGAAGCCTCGAGTTGAGCATTTTTGCACTCGCCATCTGGGCATTTTGAATGGGGGGGGGGTCTGACCGAGAATAATAAGGTAGCAGCCTGTTCATAACAAGTTAGCCAGACAGCAAAGCATACCCTGCTTTCTCTTTTATTTTACCCTCCATGGGACCATATTTTACAAACTGAACACCATGCCTTAATACATGAGACTTGAATCTAGTGTCTGAGACCATAAACTTATTAGGAAAGTCTTTAATGAAGTCATAAATTAGGTGAGAAGTAGGGTCCTTTTCTCATATACTCCTGTGTTTTTGGACCTCTTTTTGCAACCAAATGATTTTCCCCCTGCTGGTCATTAGAAAGAATGCAGGTTTCAGGCACTTCCTCATTGGTTACACTTTTTAGGCATGGAGACTACTTTCATCTTCTATTTAATCTTCAAGATTTTAGAATGGGGTTTAACTGAATTAAACAAAAGTTTATTACTTTTCTACAGCAACAGGACTTGGGAAACAAGAGTCCTCCTCAGTGAGATTCACTATCATTTGCACCTTCTTCTGTTGAGCATCTAACTTTACTGTTATTACTATTAATACTTTCCTCAGAAACGGTACAAGTGAGTTAAGGCCAATCCATCACCGCCCTTTTATTTGCTTATGCTCCGTTGGAAACAAGTGTGCTGGTGGAATCAACACATTTCCTCAAATAGGCCAATGAATAGTTTGTTCCTAATGCTAAAGCCTTCACAGGAATGGAAAGCAACCAGTTTGAATACTCCAGTTATGTAGAAGGGAGTCTCATGCTTTTATTTGTGAATAAAATAAACAGTGAATGTGTGCTCGCTGTTTTACAGCACTTACAGGGCTTTTCATAATTTCCATATACTGTAGGAACCTACTAAATCTCAAGTCACACCCAAAACATCATCTGGATGCTGAAGAAAATGGACACTTGTTCCAGGTTTTGTGTTTGATGTGATTAAAGGTTAAGTGATTCCCATCTCTACCTGTCAGTGTTAAAAAAGAAAAAGCTGGCAGTTATTAATGACAGAAAAAAGAGTGCAGCTTTTAAACAACATGACAGGACATGAGCTGC
Organism: Heterochromis multidens; assembly: GCA_015108495.1. Classification (NCBI taxonomy): domain Eukaryota; kingdom Metazoa; phylum Chordata; class Actinopteri; order Cichliformes; family Cichlidae; genus Heterochromis; species Heterochromis multidens. The sequence goes on from VUQS01046995.1 coordinate 17,180, forward strand.
ACTTTCACACAGTCACCTTGGTGGCATGCTTCAAAGAGTCCCTTTACACCAGGCAATTGTTAAAAGCTGTGAGCAGGACATCAGCCAACAATATAATTATTTGTCCTTTGAAGGCTTTGATTTTGAAGGGTCTGTGTTCAGTTAATGCTCCCTCACAAGGGGATATATGTAAGACATGTTTTCTATGATGCAGGAATATTTGGATTCGACCTACCCACATCTCACTTTGATCTTAACTTATTACATACACGAATGAATTTAATAGTCCAGGAGTCCAGAATTTTGTTGCCAGTTTTTATTCATCACTCTGTATTTGGGACAGTCTCTGCTTATCCATCTTCACTTCCTTTCTGAGCATATAACAGCTTGTAACTCACAGAATATTATAGCAGCGGGGTTGCCTAGCAGCACCATAACAGTGCAGAGCTTTGCAGGAAATTTTGGTGGTGGTGAGTAATGACCTTCAGACAACAGAACATGGATGCACTGGTCCACTGTTATAAATGCTTCCATATGGTGGATTTTTGAGTCCCTTTTTTGGAGGCGTTATTGTGTAAGTGTAACTACAGGGAGAGTTCAGTGGAATAAAAGGTTTTATCTTGCCTCTTAATCAACTGCTGTTAAACCTCATCTTTCTAATCTTTTTGCACAGATACAGTGGGGCAAAAAAGTATTTAGTCAGCCACCAACTGTGCAAGTTCTCCCACTTAAAAAGATGAGAGAGGCCTGTAATTTTCATCATAGGTATACCTCAACTATGAGAGACAAAATGAGAAAAAAAAATCCAGAAAATCACATTGTCTGATTTTTAAAGAATTTATTTGCAAATTATGGTGGAAAATAAGTA
>VUQS01046999.1:0-10231 GCA_015108495.1 Heterochromis multidens
CTGATCTCCAGGTGTGTCCAGGTGTAACCATAACTGTGTTGTGCTGGCCCACAGGGCGAGGACCGAGCTGCACTCTCTCCAACAGGTAAGACCCGACAGTTCACAGAAACCCTTCCCTGATGTTCACCTGCTGCTCATTCACACCTGGATTTTATCTGTTCTTTTAGCCAATCAGTCACCATCTTACCCCAGCTCAGGGGGCGTGGCCTCCTGTCGGACTGCCAGTGTGCGGCCAGAGAGCTTCCTGTTCCGCCTCGGTCAGAAGGAGGAGAAGAGGAAAGGTGAGGCGCTGTGTGGGTCTGTCCTCAGCCTCATTCACCTGGCAGGTGTGCTTTGTGTGACTACTGTTCCCTCTCTGTCCTCCAGGTGACGCTGTGGCTCCTCCGAGCCAGGAGGAGGCGCCTGCTGCTCCTCCTCTGGTGGGAGAGGACGCTGAGGTGGTGGAGCAGCTCAGAAAGGTGGGTACTTGGACTCACCTGGAGTTTAGGGGGGTGTTTACAGGTGACTGACCGGCTGTCTCTCTCTCTCCAGAACATTGAGGCTCGTCTCAAAGTGTCGTTGCCTAGCGACCTGGGTGCAGCCCTGACGGACGGCGTGGTGCTCTGTCACCTGGCCAATCACGTGAGGCCACGGTCTGTCCCAAGCATCCACGTCCCCTCCCCTGCTGTGGTGAGTAACAGGTTAATCTGTGTGCCACCGCTCGCTGTGACCAACCGCTGACTGTGATGTCTGCCCTCAGCCTAAACTCACCATGGCCAAGTGCCGGCGAAACGTAGAGAACTTCCTGGAGGCGTGTCGCCGCATCGGAGTCCCACAGGTAGCAAACACACCTGAGTGATGTCATGAATGAATGAGGCTGAATCCAAATGTCTCCCATCAGTCCTCCGTTACATAACATCGTGACTCCTTCCAGACATTTTTAATAGTAAAAATAAAACAGTTCAGTGAAACGTGTGAGCACAAAGAGCCTAAAAAGGTTATAATCATTGTTATTATTATTGTTAACTAAAGCCCACCGTAAACTTAAACCAGAACTCTTAAACAAACCAAACTAAGAGTGAGAGATTTCAGGTCTGTGATGCCTTTAAATCTACAGACAGACGTGTTGGCTCAGGTAAGGCTCAGCCCAGGTATGTTAACAAGCAGCTGTTTGGAGGAGCACAGCTGGAAACGACTTGAGCTGAGACAGAAGCTGCACGGCTAACCTGCAAGTTTATAGATAAAAATACTCCCGTGCTTTGTCCTGTGAGCGCTCGGTCATTAAACCACCAAATCATAAAGGATGCTGCAGTGAGGCAGCTTCACTTTTTACCCCTGATACCATCAAACACGGGCAGATCAGTGAAGAACAGTGTGTAACTACAACGCCGGGGCTTCGCTTTATTAGTTCTGGTTGCTTTTTTTTTGTTGTTTTTTTAAATAAATACATATTCAATTCTAAATGTCTGATTTCAATTTCAAACTCAGGTAAAAAACAAAATTAAACCTGTGCTATGTGGGCTGTTTATTCTAAATGACCCGGGCTGCCGGGGGCTGCCACACTGCTCTGTACTGAAACACTGAAATAAGGGAACCCAGTGTGGAAGCTTAGTGAACTGGAAGCACACATTAAAAACATAATAAAATGGAAAAACTAGAAGTCTTGCATAATTTGTTCGGCCTGTTTGATGCAGTTTAAAGTGTGTCACTGATTATGAGACAGTAAAACAAGCTGAGGATAATCCACTCCAGTCATGAGCTGAGTCGTTGGGTCCAGATTAATTGGAATGCATGCCTCCCAGTTTGTCCTGCTTCAGTTTGATTTGTGTTGGATGTCCAGGTTAGTCCTGTCGTGGCTCCACCTCAGGGAACATTTGATCCAACACACGTGACAGACAAACCCGTCACAGTTCACACATTTAAAAACATAAACTGAAGCCTGTGTGGACATTATCAGAGCAGTGGACTGTGGTAAAATCAGGGTAGGAGTCCGGATGTTTGGATTCAGGCTGAACAGGTGACTGATGGTGAAAATTGAAGTTTCTTCTTCTACTAACTTCTTTCTTCCTTCTCTTTCATCTTCCCGCCTTTCATGAATCCCATTCTTCTTCTGTCCATCTCACTCCTTTGTTCTTCCTTTACCGTGTCCATCTCACCCAACACACACACACTCAGGACCGTCTCTGTTCGGTGGGCGACGTCCTGGAGGGGAAAGGGGGCGGGGTTTATGCCACAGTGGGGGTGTTACTTTCCATGGCTCCTCCCCTGGTCAGCCTCTCCCCTCAGGTTCAGTTGGCCGGCTTCGCCCTCTTTTACCTGTCCGTCATGTCGGTGCTGTGTGCCATCTACGTACACCTGACACCACACGTCTGAAGCCGACCAATCCGAGGATAAACCCGCCGAGTCGCATCCCAGCAGACGTGAATTTATTCCACTAACATCCTCCTCAGAGTATCTCCTTACACCACCGTACGCAGTAATACTGCACTGAAACTATCATAGTACTACCACGTTTTCAGGTTAAGTTAGTTTAGCACAAAAACTGTCCCAAAGACAGAAACTGAGAGCCTGGCTCTGATTGGTCCATTTGTTTCCTGACACTTACAGCAGGATTGTGGTGGAGCAGACTAAATGCTAAATAAGAATACCCTGTTCTGGAGCCACATCCATCTGGAGGATCTGAAGGTGTTCCCAGGCTGATTATATGCTTCAGAAACTGGACGTGTGATCAGATTCCTAACCAAATGGTCTCCTTTGAGCTGCTGACTGCCCTTTTACTGATTTCTGAGCTTCTTATCCTGTCTCTGAAGATGTGTTCAGGTCAAACGTGAAGACTCAGATCAGTGCAGATTCAGGCCAGGTGACACCAAGAGAAAATATTTTAACTTAGGCTGAAAATTGACTTGATGCTGTGTCAGGCTGTCAGCTGAGTGGGCTCAGAGAACTGGTAGGACATCCTGGTAAGTTCTGAATATATGTTCCTGTAACTTCACTCCAGCAGCTGGGTGAAATTTGGAAGGACGCTGTACTCCCATTGGCTGGTAGGGTTGAATATATGATAGTTGCATCTTGTCCAACAATGTTGTTTTAGATAAAGTCATGTGAGGAGAAGCTTGGCCCAGACACCTCCTGATGAAAGCTGATCATGTTTGTGTCCAGTCACTACCCAAAGTTAAAACATGAGTTGGTTCATCTAATTCCAGCTTCATCCTTCAGTTCTTCATGGAATTCCAAAGTATTCCTACACCGAAGGGATGGATAACCCCCGTAGTGTATCCAGGGTCTTCTTCGTGCCTCTTAATCAGATGCCTGAACCTCTTCACCTGATAGGAGTCCTTTCAGCCTGCAGAGGGTGTGAGCCAGTTATTTAAATGCCTTCAGCACAGTACCATGGCCTCAAACTCAAACTGCTGCTTTATGATTACCTCTGATCTGACCCCATTCGGCCCGGAGGTGTCCTGCTTCATAAAGTCCATAAAAACTCTGGCTTAGCCCAGACTTGCATGGATGTAATGGACAGCTGCAGGTTGTTGTTGTGTTGGCAGGTCAGAGTGCAGGGCCCACTGCGGTCCAGCTGATGACATCAGCAGGACAGGTGTGTATGTCACTGCTGGGTTTGCTTCCATCACAGCTGTGCAGAAATCTAAACACTCACAGGGTCCTCATGGTCTCCTCAGGCTGCTGAGACCTTCGGGTTTGGAGACGTTTTATCACATCTGAATCCTGATATATCAAATCATTTTGTTTTTGTATCCCTGCTGTCTGAGTTCTCATCATCAGCTTGAGTGATGAGCTGATTACTTTAGGCTTGTCTAAAGACTTCTAACTTAAACACCAGTGGCTCGTGGCGTTAAATTACTTCATGTCTCAGTCCCCGGTGCTTAGACCCAGCAGGTCGTCAGGCTTTCAGTCAGGAGGCAGGTAGAAGGTGTCAGCAAACCAGCAGGTAAATACTGACTGGTGCTGCACTCGAAGCACAAGAGTCGAACCTTCACTCAGTCTTGACTCAGACTTTTTATTCAGGACTTTTTGTTCTTGATGTTGGTCTTGTTGTTTGATGGTCTCGACTCCAAACACGACTTTGTCTCCTTCTGCTGACCCTGCAGTGTTATTTTGAGCCATAGAGAACCACGTGACCCCTCAGTCAAAACTCGACAATCCCCCAAAGGTTTACCCTCACGCTTGCTTCCTGCCTGTTGAAGTTCTGCCCCCGTGCCTTACGTTTAGCTGCCTGAATGTTTTTACTGTTTTTAAAGTGGTTCAGCATCAGTCAGCCCTCCCCATCAGAAACATGAAGTACTGTACCAATATGTTTGCCTGGAAACAAGCTCTGAGCACCAAATCAGTGATTCACTCGTGGTCTTCCTCTCTGTGATGCCTACAAAGATCTCCTGCATGGAGCAGTTGTTCCTGAATTACAAATCTACGTGTAGGAACCCTTCAGTGTCGCCAGGACTGAGGCTTTGGGGCACCCTTCACAGGTATCCAGGGTCAAATGTCAAATGTTGCGCCTGAATGGAGCAGGACAACTTTAACACTTTGACAGAAGTGGACAAGTCTCACTGAAAAACCAAAATGCTCAGACTTGATCAGTTTTTATGGAGATGAAGTCTTTTAGGAGCAGCTGCAGTCAAAGCTGAGAGCTGGAACAGAGGATTTTTCATTAAAATGATCAAATGATGCAGAAACAAAGGAACAAACGGGAAACTGTCTGGATGCGCTGGACACACTGTTTCCCCTTTGAGTCGTGTTTCTGTAGAGATGTTCTCCACTGTCTTACAGATTCGTCTTGGTTTGGGTGGGTTCAGGGTATTGCCACATGCAGCTGTCACAGCTGTTTAGAACGTCCTTTTCACACAATGAAATCAATGTTTGAGTGTCGACGTGCTGCAGAGAGCTCCTGTTTAGTGATGGTGTCTGCCAATACTTAGATCATCCCTATGTGTAGATTTACTGAACTACTGATCAAACATTAAAATAACGTGCCGCCTTTAAAGTTCTACAAGTTGTTGATCTGGTTCTTTGTTCTCTGACACTCTCAGCCCTGTCTTGATTTTCTCAACTATAAAGAATAATCTTAGAAAACATGGTTCTTCTCTGTAAAAGAATCCCCCAAACCGATCCTTGGCCGTCACAGATCATGATGGACCACAGGTTGGTTTACTTTCTTCTAAGGGCACCCACACAGGACGTGATGCAGTGACCCATCAAATGTCAGTGAAATTCACCGACTTGTGGCAAAGTCAAGTAAAATAATGGTTAATGACTGCCGAAGCAGCTACCAATAGGAGTGAAGAATACAGCTGACTGAGCTGGTTTACCTGTGAGGCCTGTAGATGTACAAGTCTGCTGTACCAGCAGGGTCCAAAACCTGTGATGATCCAGGGCACCATGTTCAGAGATCTCGTGTCTCGTAAGTCGTTTTCAGGACTTTTGTGGTGACTTAACGACGTAATTTCTATCTTCTGGCTGTAACGGTGGAAACTCAAGAAGTACCTTGCATCACAGATATTACAGGTGCATGTTCAGAACAGGTTAAGGTCCTGCAGCGGAAGTAGACTCATAGTTTCCTCTTGGACACGGACGGGATTCCTACAAACTGTTCAGGTTCGAGCCTGCTGAAAGAAGACAAGACGGGGCTGGAGCTCGAGGGAACAGTGCTGAAACCTTTAGTCTCACACAGCACTTGATTTTTATACGATGAGGAGTGATGATGATGATGATGATAATGATGATGATGTGTCTGAGTGTTTTTAAAGACGGTGTGCCTCTACTCTGTCCTGAAACTGCTGAATGCTTTCCCTTTAGCTCCATTAATAAAGTTCAGTAAAGCCGCTCAACTCACTTTGTGTCTCTTTGAAACTCTGATGGAGGTCATTAGACCTGCTGTTTCCATCGATGCTGGAGTGTGACAGTGACAGGCTTCTTCCTCTTCATACTACACCTCAGCACTTAGCCAGACACCAGGGAGATTTCAGTCCTATACCTGACATCAGGTGACACACAGTCTCATGTAAGAAATATCTCCAACAGCAAACCTGGGTTAATATTTTCACATTATTCTTTTCATACCTGCCTCAGTGGAAACCTTCTCCACCAACACTGAACTGGTGTCCTCTATAGAACCAGTTCCTCACATTTCCACTGATGGAAGATAAGAAACCTGGTGCCGCCACAGCACTACAAATTAGCCAGGCCCAAAATTGGAACCACTGAAATTAGTGCATACTGTAAAATATTCACCATTATCTGTGTGCCATGGAAATTAGCTCAGTGTCTTCTAATCCCAGACCTGTGGAAATGTGAACCAGGTCCCAGAAAGCACCAATGAGAGCTGCCTCTGCCCCTGCAGAGAGTCCTGAACTGGTTGGTCAGAGTGGTTCAACCACCGACATACATAAAGGTGTGTACAGCTTATGGGTTTGAAAAGTGAAGCCAGTGCAGAAGTGTCTTAAATCTGAATTCTTTTTACCGTCCAGCAGGGGGCAACTCCTCTGGTTGTAAAAGAGGTCTGATTGGATAGAGGTCTATGATCCACCTGCTCACCAGATCTCTGAACTTTCTCCTGATGAGTTTATGGTCTCAGTCACTGTTTTAAAGTCTGACTGAATAATTATGATTATATTATCAGAGACAGATGACCAATTAATCCTAACCCTCCTCCTCACTGTTAAACTCCCAGAAGTCTTAGCTGTGAGAAAGGTGAGCTCGCTGGTGCTTCACAGTGAAAACATGTTAGAGTTGAAATCTGAACGTGTTTGATGGCAGCTGGTTTGGAGCTGACGTCATTACCTCCTCATTACGTCCTCTGATGGTGTTAGACTACATTTCCCATCAGCCTCTTGGCTTCCTTCTGTCTCCACCCCCCACCCCCACCCCCCCAAAGTGGAGCAGAGTGTTTTTATCTCTTCTGTAAATGCTGCTGATGAAGTCCACGACCTTCTGTTGAAAGCTCTCTCTCCTGTCTGCTTCCCACCTGCTTCCTCCACCTTCAGTTTCTCCTCCATCATTTTTGCTGCTCCTTGTTTTTCATCCTTGTGTTGCCATGGTTTCAGTTATTTTACCTGTTGATTTCGTTTTCCATCCATTGTCCCCCCCACCCCTCGCTGTATGTCTTCTTCTGTGGTGTTTGTCTGTGCAGAGTCAGTTGTGTCTTCCTCTTCACATCCTGGAGGAGCGAGGGCTCCCCCAGGTGGCTGTGACCGTCAGCGCCCTGCTCGACCTGGCCCCGCCCCGACACTCCAGCACTGTGACATCTGCCACAACGTCATCGACCCCACCGGGACCGTCTGTCACCATCTAGCCAACTTTGCACCCCATTGCACATGCTCAGTCATCCTCCAGTCAACAACCAATCAGAGCTCAGCATCTTTTACCGTCTACATGATGTCATCAGGAAGCTGCATCCAAACAATGCGTCCAAAGTGTCTGCTAAAACAGACTGAAGCAGCAAAGGTGGCTCGCATCAACAGGACGCCACGGTGACGGGCTCTGAGCTCCTATTGGTCAGCGTTGAGTATGGAAGCCCATTTCAGCCAAAAAATGAAGAAAAGTCAGTAATTAAAAAATACTCGTGTTCAGTCGGGCTGAATGAGCTCGACTAAAATTAACAAAGTGATTCAAAGATTAAAAGATAAAGTTTGATTTATTCGATCAAATATTTTAGATCATGAAAAACGATTATTGACTTAACAAGCGAAACCTTCATGGACGGAGAGTGACACCTGGATAATATTTGGCTTTAAATTGCTAGCCACAGGCGCTGGTATAGCTCGCTGGGTTGAGTAGACAGTGCTGAAAGGTTACTGCAGGGCTGCGGGTTTGATTCCCCCCAGGCCACTTCCTGCCCGCTCTCCTTCCCTTCCTCTCTGCTCCACTGTCCTGCTGTCAAATGAAGGCTCAGTGCCCCAAAAATAAAAGTAAACATAGTAGATTCAAATGTGGATCTTTAAAGCTAAAACATTTCACCCAATTAGATTTCTGTTCACAGGCAGAATTATTTTTATTGGTGGAGAGAAATGGGCTTCCATACAAACTGTGCCGTCTGTCTGCAGGTGAAAAAGCAGCTGATCTCTTGTTTGCAGGTAGAAGCACGGCAGGAGGGAGTGATGGAGATGATCAGAGCTGAACTGAACCGATCTTTAATCTCGCTGCGGGGTTTATCCTCCATGTTTGAAAGGGCTTCAGATGGCAGCTTCTTCGTCTGTGTTTCTCTCTGATGGAGAGTTTCCCAGCAGCCAATCAGGAGAGGCGTGGTTGGGTTTGGTCTCTTGGGTCACCTGTGGCATCAGGTGTAACGTGTCCAGGGTCTCTGTCATCATCTTGAGCCCGGGGAGTCCAACATTAGACAGAAATCAGCTTCTCACAGGTGGATTTTTTTTCTCTGGGCTTTCTGCTGCTCAGACTCAACATGTAAACGTCTTCATTGATCACAGGTAATTGATTTTTCACTGTTTCGCACTGGAGGAGGTCCTGATCCTGAGAAAGCTTTCAGGTAATCACCTGTCGGACAGAAAAATATAAACCGGACCGTAACGGAGTGCAGACCAGAGAACAAAAAGTAGATAAAAAAATCAGATTTTTTATCTGTTAAATAGAGTGTGACCAACTTTAAATGCTGCACCTGGTGAAGGCAGAGCTAATATATTCCACCTGTGTGTGCTGATTATTATTCACCATAAGCCACATCTTGTTCTGTTTGAGCAGCTGTCCAAAGAAAAACCTCCACATGTGAGAAGCTAAAAAATAAGTTTAACAAACGTGTGAAAGCACAGAGGAACCAGACTTCAGGCCCTCCTCCTGTCACTGTTCACCTTTCACCTCTGAGTTTGTGCAGGAGGTAAAATGATCCTCTGAGGTCAGGACGAGGAACACTGGCAGAGGAAAGGAGTGGTTTTATTTAACCCATCAGTGACAGGTAAATCCACCTGTGTGACGGGCCTCGTGATTGTACAGCTCATCACTCAGTTATCTGCGGTTACCTGTGTGGGTCAAGCTTAGAAATTCATCTGTAACTACTTATTGACTTCATTTATTGATCCAGACCCACTGTGTTGGACTCAAAAGAATCAAAACTAGTAAATTTAGCAATAAACTCTGTAAGATGGACCAGTTCTGCTCATTCCAGCACCATCTTTCATCCTCTGTCTCACACAAGCTGTTTCAGCTCCTCACCCTTTAAACCAGCTTCATTCTGATTGGCTGCCCCTCGCAAACAGAAGGTTCAAACAGCAGGTGGGTGGAGCTTCTCTCTGTGACATCACACAGGTCAAAGAGTAGGAAAAAACAGCTGCACACACACTGAACTTCCTGTTTAAAAGTTCTCAGTGAGTAACAGCTGATCGATCAATAAACCCTGAAACCCAGACAAAGAGCTAACAGAAGCTAACAGCGTAGTTTTTTAATAACACTAAAGATAAACTGCCTGACATGAGTGCGCTCAGTTTAAAACTATTAGAGATGAAACTGTTTCTCAGATTACCCGTCGCTAAGCTAAGACTAGCAAAAATGTTTCTGAGTAAATGTGTTAAATCAAACATGTTAGCAGGGACACAGCGCCCTGTTAGCACAAACGAGTGGTTTAAAGTGGTTTAAGCTAACTAGCTGTAATATACTAATGAGGCTCTCTGCTAACTAATAGTTACTAATGCTAACTTTGGTTACCAGTGCTAACTAATAGTTACCAGTGCTAACTTTAGTTACCAGTGCTAACTAATAGTTACTAATGCTAACTTTAGTTACCAGTGCTAACTAATAGTTACTAATGCTAACTTTAGTTAACAGTGTTAACTTTAGTTACTAGTGCTAACTAATAGTTACTAATGCTAACTTTAGTTACCAGTGCTAACTAATAGTTACCAGTGCTAACTTTAGTTACCAGTGCTAACTAATAGTTACCAGTGCTAACTTTGGTTACCAGTGCTAACTTTAGTTACCAGTGCTAACTAATAGTTACCAGTGCTAACTTTAGTTACCAGTGCTAACTAATAGTTACCAGTGCTAACTTTAGTTACCAGTGCTAACTAATAGTTACCAGTGCTAACTTTAGTTACCAGTGCTAACTAATAGTTACCAGTGCTAACTTTAGTTACCAGTGCTAACTTTAGTTACCAGTGCTAACTTTAGTTACCAGTGCTAACTTTAGTTACCAGTGCTAACTTTAGTTACCAGTGCTAACTAATAGTTACCAGTGCTAACTAATAGTTACCAGTGCTAACTAATAGTTACCAGTGCTAACTTTGGTTACCAGTGC
>VUQS01047013.1:0-19386 GCA_015108495.1 Heterochromis multidens
CACCCAGCCGGCCTGTTTTCCTGCTGCTCGGGAAGTGCTGGGGGAGAGCTAACGGTGGCTAAGCTACCTTGGCCCGCACCGACTACAGGGGCCTGGCTAGCTACGGGATTTTCTAAGGTGTGGAGCCGAGTCTCCAATTCACTGAGCCTGGCCTCCAGAGCTGCAAACAAGCTACATTTATTACAGGTATCATTATTACTAAAGGAGGCCGAGGAGTAACTAAACATCTTACACACTGAGCAGGAAAGTGCAGGTGAAGAAGCCATGCTGCTAGTGACTCAGCTACGAGCTAAGCTAAGCTAGTGAATCGCTAAAGGCAAAATGAATAAACACTGTGAATAAAATCAGCAGGTGATTCAGCAGAGAGAGCTTTAGATAAAACACGTGAAGATTACACTATGAAATAAGTGTTTATCTAGAGGTTTTAATTAAACAGGCTACACAGATAAGCTACACAAACACCGCAGTGTTGCAACAGGAACAGGAAGTGATACAATACTGTAACAGGAACAGGAAATCCAAACTGTTGCAGAGTCCACAGTATAAGTGGTCAGAACTGGACTTAAAGGGAGTGATCTATACATAGAAGCCATGCTGGAAGCTGCCCAAGAAGACGACCTTGAGGAGAGATTGGCCACATTTATTTCAAGTAAGGCTAACTAGTGTCCAAAAAGTATTCTAGTATTTTTTTTAAAGCCATAAGCTAAACTGATTTTACTTTGGCTCATTTAATTACAGATTGTTCGGTTAACAAAGTCGAAATTAAGACAGACATTTTTCAGTCAGAATAAGAGTAAATGCATATTCATAGGGCCAGGTCATTTATTCAGTAGCAAGGCAATGGCAAGAGATGGAGAGAAAAGAAACACGACCACTGGGGCTTTTCTGAATGCTCCTCTTAGTGGGTATTCTAGCTGGCAGTGTAGTGGTCACACCTGGATACAGACCGAGGGGCTCAAACCGGAGAGAGATGGGATAAGTGTACAGGAGGTAAAAAGTAGGGGAGAGCATATCTGATGGAAGATTAAGAATATATAAAGTGTTATGAAAGAGGGAATATCATCCTAAGGCAAACACAGCTATTCCATCTTGTGTGTGATACCACCTCACTTACATAACCAAACCCACTGTCCTGCCTCCTGCCATTGATATCGACCATGGATGCTTCATAAAATGTTAACATCACAGTGTCTTGATTGCACAGTCCAATTATTTTAATAATTTATTCTATAATTCCTAGCCATGTTTGATGCCGTGCTGCTCTTCTTCTTCTGGAGTGTGTCAAACTGGCACCAGCTGGACCACAAGCAGAGACTCACAGACCCCACGCGTTGCAGAAATTACTTGATTAAATCTTCTTTGCCAGTTTTGGTTTAATTCTTCCAAAGTAGAGACTGCAAAGAGCCACTGTGGAGGGACTGCTAAAGGCATCTCAGCCCTGTGTCCTCTGCCGCTCATGTTCCTTCTTATGTAACAGTTCTAACAGAGTAATTGAATCATCCGTGTACTGTCCAATATCAGGAGCCAAACACTGTGACATGACTTCCAGAGCTAAGTGCCTGGTAAGTGTTGGGTTGTCTTTCTGGAAGAACTTTCTCTTGTTAATGTATGAAAAATTCTTCTCTGTGTGGTGCTGGAACAAAGGGCACATCAGTCAGAGCAGGTGAAGTTTTGCCAGTAAGTCTTGGATATTTCTTTCAATGTCCAGAGTAAAAGATCACTTCTCTGTGTGTGAGAGAAAGATTAAAAAGAAGCTTTTCAAACAAGAGCAATGATTCAGTCGCTCCTATTGGTGCTACTTTAAATATTGGCTTTAAAAACTGTACAAAAGGCAGGTCACCCTCCTCACGCCTCATATATCAAACACAACCTCCCGATTTGGAGGTCTATTTAAGCAACAAAAGTTTCCATCTCTCCCTCTGAAACATCAGTGCTGCTGCCGCCTTGAGTTTCTGCCTGCTGTTTCAAACCTTTCAACCACCCCAGGATCCACTCATAGGCCTTGGGCATATAGTATGTTTACCCATTTCATTCAATTCAGTTTAGTTTTATTTATATAGCACCAATTCACAGTAATAGTTGCCTCAGGGTGCTTTATACTGTAAGGTAAAAACCCTACAATAATATTTGGAGAAAACCCCAACAATCAGACACCAAGTCGCCGAGTTCTGTTTTCCTATGAACAGCACACTCTTGGCCCGCTTTTACAAAGTTGCACAGCTCTCTTAAGGTCCCACCACAGAGTTTCAATCAAATCAAAGCCTGGATTTTCACTGGGGCATTGTAACACCATGATTCTTTTCTTTTTAGCCATTCTGTTGTAGATTTGCTGCTGTGCTTGGGATCATTGTCCTATTGCATGACCCAGTTTCAGTCAAGCTTTAGCTGTCAGACAGATGGCCTCATATTCGACTCTAGAATACTTTGGTCTACACAGGAGTTCATGGTCGACTCAATGACTGCAAGGTGCCCAGGTCCTGTGGCTGCAAAACCCCTCCACGACTGTGGTTGACAGTTGGTGTGAGGTGTTTGTGCTGATATTGTGTTTATGGTTTTCATCAAATTTGGCGCTGTGCATTATGGCTAAACATCTCCACTTTGGTCTTGTCTGTCCAACGGATGTCTTTGTTCAGATGCAACTTTGCAAACCTAAGCTGTGCTGCTGTGTGCTTTTTAGAGAGAAGAGGCTTTCTCCTGGCAAATGTTCCAAATATAAATGTCATGAACTTTAACATTTAACATGCTAACTGAGGCCTGTAGCGTCTGAGATGTAGCTTTTGGGTTTTTTGTAGTTTCTCTCTGCAATAGCATGGTCTGAGCTTGGGGTAAATTTGCTGGGATGTCCTTTCCTGGGTAAGACTGTGGCATTCTGTTAACACACAGCTGAATGCTCCAGACCAGCAAACTCCCAAAACTTCAGCTTTCATAGAGGTGGTCACACTTACTGATGATCAATTAATCATGTGCATTTGATTAGCAGCACCTGTCTGCTACTTACCCTTTTATTCCTATGGAAACAGTAAGCGTGCATTTAGTTTTTCACAGTCCTATAAAAACATCCTTTTTCATGATCTTATGTCTGGCCCCTGATTTCATTCTCATGTCTCAGTTTGGCTCTTAGTGAAACCGCCTTTAACAGCCCTGTGATCATATCAGTGATCATAATGTGCAGCCATCATGTTTACAACAAGGTGATGTTCCTTTTATCTATAAAACGTGAGTGGTCAAAGTAGAAAATGTTATTTAAAAGGTTTATGATTTGTTCATGAAGCACTTTAATGTTTCACCCTGTAATGCCAAATGTATCATATTTGATACATGTTTTTTTTTTTTTTGAGACTTCTTCATCATCAGTGTGATTTTTTTTCCCGAAAAAGCTAAATAAATTGCCCAATACATTTTTTAGCAATAAATTGCACAACAATGCCGGATGTAGCAAAAATGACACAAATTAAAACTCCCATATGCAAATTTATATTATCAATCTTTTCATTTAAATTTATCAGAAGGTTCAATAACCACTCCAGTTTAAAAAATTTGAATTTTCTGGTAATTGTTTCATGGTTCAGGCTTTACCGGGTTAACCTTCGTGAACCGGGCTGTGATTTTCCTTGCGTGTGGAGGTTGGATGACTGGGAATGAACTGGTGTGAAAAGTTTCCTGTAGATTGTTTGGAGATTCACTTGCAAGGTCAAGAATGAAGGGGAATAAAAATAGCGAGAGGTTTGTGTGTGAAGACAAGAGGTTAAGGGGTTAGTCATAGCGCTGTCATGCAAAACATTGTTATGCAACTGCTTCACGTTTAACCTTCAGTCTTTGTTAAACATTGACAGAGGGCACTAGATCATAAAAAGGTATCAGGAAAGACTTATAGTGAGAGTTTATGGATTTTTCAGACACCTTTATCTTTGTTCCAGAAGCTTTTTTCTTATAGCTTATCCATGTTTCTCTTCCAGGAGTGTCTGATGCTGAGAAATGCTTTTGTTTCCAAGGGACTCTTCAGATAAGGCAGTTATTCTTCCCATCAATGCCAAGTTGGTCCAGGCGTCTTCAGGGCCCCACGCTGTTTGCTTGGCCACTAAAGGAGGAATTTTCCATAGCTTTCCCGCAGAGAACAGCTTTCTTCTCATCTTGTTTTATAGACACAGGTGTAAGTGGGTCACTGTAGTGCATGTGAATATTGTTTTTATCATGAAAATATTGATGCATCTGTGAGAGGATATTAACCTGTACTTTGTTTACTCACACAGGGCCGGACTGCAGAATGACTAAACCTTTTTTAGCTTATTTAGGCCAAGATGGTGCACTGTTTCAGCTGTGTGCATCTAATTTGTGTCATTGCCTCCCTGTTCTGACACAAGGCATAGTATTACATAAACATAGGGACAATGCTGCTGTCATGACTCCCAAAGGAAAGTTTTTTTTTTTTATTGACGTCAATACTGTAGGCTGATACTCTGTTAGAATTTTTAGAAACATGGTGCTTAATTTAACCCTACATTCCTCCACCCCTTTCAATTACAGTGATAATGGCCTGTCACTGCCTTTTAAAAATAGCACTCTGTCATCCCTTTGACGCAACAGTCGACAGCCTCACTGCCTCACCCAGCTGGGTTTCATGCAGCTCTGCAGACAAAGCAAAGCATGTGGGAGAAAGTCCTTAGCGTGTCATGACTGTATAAATGAACAATACTTCTGTGGAGTTAAGGTGGAATGTTTCACAAGTGGAAGCAAATCACACCAGAATCACGGCACAGGCCCAATCCTCTTAAACATATACTCAGCCAGTCTAAGTTTAATGCAGGCCTGACCTGAGCTGATTGAACAAGCCCAGGATAATCTTTCTCCAGCTGGAACATGACCCACGTTGGCACCTCCTCTTGAGACGAAGACAATAGTGAGAATATCAGATGTTGTGTTTGTAGACACATAGAACAAAGTGTTCAGAGCAACCTGTTCTGAGGACGGCATTATTATTTAACAATCTGAATAAAAGTGCACTTAAAATATAGCAGACAAGTGAAAATGCAGAATAAGAAACTTGTATTAAGCGACTTACATCTACTTTTAGCAAGTTAAACTTTTAAATGATCACATGCATGCGATTAGAGACAAGCATTAATCCTATGTGTGATGTGGTTTATTAAAATAGTGAAAATAGGGGAGAAGAAGTGCTAAGTGCATCATGGGAAGTCCCCTAGTAGGCTGAGCCTATAGCAGCATAACTAAGGGACGCTTCAGAGTCACCTGATCCAATCCTTACTATAAGCTTTATCAAAAAAAGGAAAGCTTTAAGCCTAATCTTAAAAGTAGGTGGATACGAGGATACTAGAAACAAAGGCTTTTTTGTCATGTGCAGTAATAACTTATCGATGCAAGATATACAAACCCTGATTATAATACATTGTTCAAACAGATAGAAACATTGCCCACTGTTTGTTGCATCTTAGGAGAAAGTCTGCTAAGGCTTGATTTATTCATAGCAGAGAAAGGAGCAGCAGTTTTTCATAATTAAACCCTTTTGTGCCACATATGATATTCTATCTGTGAAGACTGATGAGTGTTGTGGTGCTCATTTAAATATTGCTTCATTCTCACTGATTAAGAGTATATTTCTGTAATATTAATTGATGACTTTATTTGATCTGACCTCAGGAAGAATGGTTGTTGCTGTGGTAACAACTAATGGGGATCTGAATAAAGAATAAAGAGCTTTAAATGGAGTCAGTACAGAAAAAGGACTGAAAAGGTGAAGCCATGGTGCTTCCCATAATATCATGATTTACAGCTGTATAACTCACAGCATTACTGTTTACATATTAAAGCCTCCTCTTGGCCAAGGGGCATGAATTGCAAAAGCTACTTTCATCCGGGTCAGGGTGGAAGGAAGGAAGACACTCAGTTTAGAAAATATACAGAAGTTTCTGCATAACTAAATTGTTTTTCCAAACATGCTCAGTTAACTGATGTAATATCAGGCACCTTAAATATTCGCATTTTCACATCAATTTAAGGTGCTGCTTAATGATAGAGTGTAATCAAAACCACAAACTTTTCCTTACTTTAAACAAAGCCTGACAATGAGTGTAAAACCTCAATCTATAGTCTGAGACTTAAATGCTTTGTATGCCCGCCGTTCACCCCGACCACCTCCTGCAGACTCCATACATGAATATGATGCTTCATTCATTTAAATTTAACTGTACCTCTGAACATTACATTGCACTTAACTGAGTAAGATTGAAAAAAAAATTTAGTTGTGCAGAAACTTCATCTGTTTATTTTCCAAACTGAGCGTCTTCCTTCCTTCTTCACTGACCCAGAAGAAAGTAGCTTTTGTAATTCATCCAGGGAAGGAAGTGGCTTCTACTTGTAGCTCCTCAGAAAGCAGATGGTTCATTTAACCAGATCTCAGATCAAAGGCTGCAGCTCGGGCTTCTGCTTTCTCTGCCTGATGCTCTGCAGCCTTTGATGTTTTCTGCGTGCAAGCTCAGTTTGGGATAAGAGAGCATCTTTTAAGATCTTTTACAGGTACCTTCGAAATCTCTCTCTGCAAAGCAGCACCTCATATCCTCTTGATTTATCAGTCTGTAACTGCTGCACAGCTTAGCTGGGTACAGCAGGGAGCAGCAGGCTGGAGTGTGTTTATGTAAAAGAAAAAGATGAGTTGATAGGCTTGTGTAACCGTTCTACATCCAAGGAGACTCCAAACATAGCTCAGGCTGCAAATTAACCAGCGATGTGCACAGTGTGAAATGCCACAGTCTGGACACAGCATGCTGTGGGCACCTGTGATACCCATCTTCAAAGGGTGAGCATATTAAATTGCTGTGGCTGTGAGTGCATGTGTTTACTAGGGCTGATGAAACAATTAGAGCAGGTCCATGTCTGTGTAAAGAATATAAGTAAAATTTTAAAGGTGCCAAGGGTTTAAGTTCATGTTCCAACACTTTATGTTCCAGTAACGAATACACAAACATGACTATAAAGTTTAACGGGTAGCATGTCTTATGAGGGATCATTTTCCCAGTGGAGACTGGCAGAAAGAGTGAAACTCAATGCAGCAATAACATGAAAGGAGAATTACAGTGTATCCTACAGTATAAAGTACACTTGAACAGTCATTTGGTGGCTTTAAACTGCCACAAAAAGTGTACTGTTACATATTAAATCTCAGAAACGTGGCATGTTTTTGCAGTAATTCCCAGTTTACCCAGTGAAGAAAATATGCAAAAACAAAACTGTGAACAACATATTTCCGATTAATCAGTGATGCATCAGTTACAGTATACTGCAGCCTCACATCACAGTAAAAAGAAAAACAGACTTTGTTTCCTTTTAAGGGGTCAAAAAGTTGGAAACTACTGCTTCATACCAAACAAACTGGAAAGGTCAAATTTCACTGTTTAGGAGGCACTTTATCATCTCCCAAGAGAACCCCCCACCCCCCGCGTAAGTCTGGGATTACAACATTCCCATGTCTTTCCTGTCTGCTCCAAATAAAACATGCAAACATAAAACCTGGAGTAGATTACTTGACTTTTTTCCATGAGGTTCTTTCTGAATATGCACAGAAGAGCATCGAGACGCAGACTCTCTATTCACTAGATGTGAATCCTGTTCTTTATATGCCACACAGCTTCGGAAATGTTGCTTCCTTTAACATTAACACACGTGAACACTGGTCAGCATCTCCAATCACCTCGGTAATCTCAGTTATAGAGACTCATTGCTAGCTAACACTGTTTTTTCAGCCATAAAACCACAGTGGACTGACACGGCAGTAAAAGATCAAACGCAACAGGACTAATAAAACAACAATGTGAAGAAGAGCATTAACAGTCCCAGGAGTCTACTAAAGCTTATCTGAATCTCCTTCCTTCTTCACCATGTTCTTTATGAGAGAGAGGACAGCTGAAGTGCTGCTGCAGTTTTAAGTTGGTGCATTATTGACCAGTGACTGTTTCACTAAATCAGACTTGTGTGTCGTGGTAATACATTTTAAGCTTTTTGTGTGTCATTTCCCATCATCCTGTTTGTGCACATTGCAAAAATGTCATGGTAAAACTATCGCCACTGAGTGCATCGGCAGTGAGATCAGGAGTTTGACTCCTGAACAGCACCTGTCTGGTTTCTTCTTTATCCACACAGATCTGGAATCAATCCGGGACCCTTGTCATTTCCATACCCAGGACTAGGAAGACTGGGAAAACCACCTGTTATTCCAACAGTGTCAGTCCATTCAAGCCTAAACAAAAAAGTGCTTACTTTTCTTTTCTTTTACCAAATTTCACTGCCAGCTGTGGATGATTTCCAGCCATTTTCACCAGTTTATTGACACTTCAGGGTCACAACAAGTGGGAGATACCAAAGCCAGTGCCCAGAGCTCTACCTATGAATTAATACTAGAAGAATAAAATGAATTGTTTCCCCCACTCTCTTGCTGAACAGCTGAACTTTTGCCCATTTTATCATGAGAGCAGGGGGTTACTGAGCTAAATCATGGGAACCAGAATCAGATCACTGGTGCAGACTGCAGGCATGAACCGTCAGACCAACTCCTTGTGTTACAGAGTCATATGACAGAAGTCGGGAATGCATTTTTACAACCATCAGCATTCCAGACCTTCATCCTCCCCTTTCCCCCCTTCATCTGTATTGCCACACACATTTTTTCTGCTTATGTTTCTGCTCATGAGAGAGAGCAGCCACATGATTGGAATTAGGCTAATGTGAGATAACAGTTATATAATGCTGCCTTTCTTCTACAGTCACCTGGTTTTAGCATTTATTAGCTTTATTAGCTCTAATGTGTCCCCACGTAGTTTCACAGACATGCAGTTTGAACTATGTTGCTTGGCATGCTGTTATTTAAAGATCTGTGAGGTAACGTTCAGACATAGGGTGGAACATTGCTTGGCAAGACCTCCTTTGAGTTGAAGAGAAAACATTCAGACATTTGACCTTTGAAAGAAGACTCCTGCAACATCACATTATTGTGATGTTAAACAGAATATGACAGGCTTGAAAAACACTCTGGCTATCTTGAAGTCTTTAAAGGTTCGGATTTAAATGAGTGAAATCAAACTATTTGTTTAAAGCCACTGTTGACTTTTAGCAGTTACACAAGTGAAATTCAGCTTTTAGTTTCATTTTTAACTGCTGTTTGATTAGTTTTTGAATCTCCTGTTCAGCCACAAAGGTGCTCTGCTGGATTAAAATCTGGTGACTGTGGAGGCCATTTAAGTACAGTGAACTCACTGTCATGATCAAGAAACCAGTTTGAGATGATTTGAGCTTTGTGACATGGTGGTTTGTCCTGCTGGAAGCAGCCATCAGAAGATGGGTACACTGTGGTCATAAAGGGATGGACGTGGTCAGCAACAATAATCTGGCACTGAAAACTTCTCACAGAAAGGCCCCAGACTCGAGTCGAACCCAGACAAATGTTCTGACTTAACAGTGTTTACCTTCAGTTGCTCAACTGATATCTGCCCACTTATGTTCACTGATTACTGCCTGCAATCACAAACACGTCCTTTCTCAGGCAGCTGTGTGTCAGAATTTGAAGCGGGCCGACGCTAAACAGCTTTTCTCACTTTGACAAACGCAGTATGCAGTATTGCAGAGGGTAGCGCCCCGTTAACCCCCCAGCAGCACTGCACTTAACAACTTTTCTGGTTGAAATCCAGCTTTGCCTCCTGTGCCGCTCAGCAGATAGAGAGCTCCTGGCAAGAGCAGATTCTTTTTTCCACAGATTTCAAAATTGATTGCCTAATTTCTCAAATATATTTTATTACAATCATATTTAGAATATGCAGTGACACTGGTTTTGGTTAGTGTAAGGAAAATTAAATAGTACTTTAATAGTACAGGTCAGAAAGGTGCAGTGACAGTCAGACAGAGGGGCCTCAGAGGGAGAGGCACTGGAGAGAGGGCAGGCAAAAAAAGGTGGCTGGCTGTCACACAAATGATGATCTGAAGCTGAGGGAGAAAACAGGGTGAGACTGGCAGAGAAGGCAATCTTTAAAGACTTTAGAGATTTAGTGCAGCAGATAACATTACAAGGAAATTGTTCAGAGGTGGGCACAAGTACCAAAATAGGTACATAAACTCATTTATGATTAATTTTTATTCATATAATTTTTTGTCAGATAAAGTAAACTAGACTTGCCTTATTGATTGATCTTAGTGTCAAATAATACAACGTTGACTTTAGAAGTCTTCAGAAGAAATTATTCAGATTTTTTTTAAATAATATGCTAACAAGGGTATAATAACACTATTTATTTCAGTCACATATCCTGGATGCACCCCTTACACGCCTCTCCTGTGGCCCTCAAAAAGCTTGTTGTTTATGATAGTTCAGGATTTAGAGTGGGTTGTCTACTATTGTTGTTACTGAACCCCAAAATACCCTCTGATGCATCCATTTGGGTTTACATGTATGAGTGTTAAGAATTTTGCAGCGGATGCAGCTTGCAGTGCAAAAAGTGAGTGCTTTGATTGCTAAGTGAAAGTAACAAAAAAGCACTCCATAACACTAACCTAGCTAATTTGATAGTGTAGTGAGATTAGTTACATGAGTTAGCCAATATAATAAATACCTGGGCAGCACAGTGGTGCATGGGTTAACTCACAGCAACAAGGTTTGAACCGGTCCACAGACATGCTCATCAGGTTAATTAGTGATTCTAAAGTGGCTGATGGTGTGACAGTAAATAGGTATCTGTCTCTCTTTGTTAGCTTGTTTAAAAAAAATAACCTGATGACAGAGTGTACCAGCATGAGAGAGGTGAACCAAGGGTAAAGGAGCATTCATGCACCGATTAGATGAAATTCACTGAAACACACAGGAAAATAATGTCATTGGATGAATTTTAAATGTTCGAAGCTGGTTGTAAAAGGGTAATCCTCAACCTGCACAGCACTGTGCAGCTGCAGCTTTTATAATACATATTCCAGGCTGCTATGAATGAAAATATGAAATTATTTTGTTTTATTTGAAACAAGAAAGCTCTGAAGATTGTCATAAACATAGAAACCAAGAGTAAAACCTCTGACATTTATCTAGTGGTTGGAATTATTTAGCAAAACAGGAGTTTCCTAAGATGGCAATGATTTCAAGTGGCTAATGGGAATTTTCAAATTAATGTCTCCAGAGGGACAAAATTACCAATTTTGGCACTTTTATCCACTTTTGAAAGATTGTTTCAGTTACCTGCTGCACTAATTGTCACTAAAGTGGGCAGGAGTGTGTGGAAAACCTGGTATTTCTGCTGCATTCCTCTTATCTCGAAGTCGAATGTTGAGCCGGGTGTGACGTCACACCTGAGTTGACTGTGTTCCAGTAGAAGCAGTCAGAAAAACAGGCTTTTCCCTAGCAAGATAAAGCCATTGAGCCATTGCTACCAATACCTGGAATACAACGTGATGCCTGTTTTTTTGCAATTAAAAAGCGCCGCTGCAGCATGTTCACAGATAGAGCTGGTCAGTGCTCTGTGTATGGCTTATTTAGTGAGTCACAAATAAACAACAGTGGTAATACAGATTCTACAGTTTACCTAAACTGCTGCCATATTAGTTTAACTTTCCTTTTCAGGTGGAATGCAGCATAATGATTGGTTCATTGTGTCCAGGTGTGTCAGCCTGGGAACCAGTGGAAAGCCACACCTCTGGGGAGGATGAACAGATAAGACAGAAGGAAAGGTAGAGCGAGAGAGGAGAAACAGACAGAAGGAGGGACCATAAATCTCTGTATCAGCCTTTCCAGTCTGAATCCATCTATTGTCATTACAAAGAAATGCAACTCAAAGAAAAGCATTGGTCCCTTGGCTCGTCTTACTTTGTGTGGTTTGGGAGGCCATGGGTAATGTAAGAAGGCTGCACAGCTGACAATGACTCAGACTTCTGAATCTGATTAAATTAACACTTTCCTGATGCGATCCTTTAACAACCTGCAGCACCATGCTATTTGGTGCAAAACACACTGAGAAGTCTGAAAATGTTGCCCTTGTTCTCCTCTATGTTTATGCTCTACAAAGCCATCCAGTGGGCCAGATTGGACTATGTGGTCATATGTGTGATGCTCCAGTTTTTAAATGTGTATATGAAAATTAAATCCCGAATAAAAGACATTTGTTGTGGAGTGTTCTTTGACATCACTCAGTTTGCTGCTGTATGGTTATTGGAAATGTTACAGCTTGAGATTGTCTCTGTGACCTTTACATAAGACACTTATTCAGTCATGAGACCAAGTTTTAAAACTGCCGTCACATTTACAGAACGGAGGTGAAAGTGGCTTAAAGAAGTAATAATATCTGAATTTGTACATAGTAAGAAGATAAATAGAAGATATTTTAGGCTTTTTAATTTCAATAATCCAATAAATTTAATCCTGTCTGTGCAGAAGACTCTGAGACAGAATGTGGACCTGCTGTGTGACATTTAAAGCCACAAACAATAAAAGTAGTGGCATTTATGTGGAAATAGCAGCTTTGTCAGAGATAATTAAAGCAGTAAATCAAATGGACAAAAAAATAAAATTTCTCTTTTTTTTTTTATGGTTGTTCTCATGTTTCTGTGGTGAGGGAGGAACGTCAAGTACGTCTGGCCAATATTCATCTCAACAGCTGGGAGTGGATTATACGTCTTCTGTGTGCGTAATTTGGATTATCTGGCTCTCAGTGCATGATTCTGTGCAATAATCTGGAAAAAAAAATAATTCAAAAAAACCAAAAACATCTGCATCTTCCCCCACCACCACCACCTCCCACCATTAAATTTAAAATGTAGTCTGGGTACATGAAGGGGATTGGAGAGAACAGTGCACAAGGGATTTAATAGACACACTGCACACTTAATCTGACTTCATGAATGAATGAGTGGATGAATGGATGAAGAGGGGGGATGGAAAGACGGACCTAGAGGTTTATCTTCAGGTTATGTGTGTGTGTGTGTGTGTGTGTGCGCGCGCACGCATTTGTCATCATAATAACATCAAATGTCCTGAGCAGCTACAAGAAAATGGAACGTAGTTTATTAGGTTAGAAATTAGAATCAGTTAGATTCAACAAACTGCATTATCTGATAAAATAAGACTTTTCATTAATCATGCATAGCAGGTAATTATTTCAAGACATTAGTGAGAGCAAGGATATGTTTCAAAAAGTTTAAAAACAAGGGAAGAGACGCAGTTGAATATAGCAAACATGATAGATCTGAAATGTAAAATAAAAGGATAGGAAGAAGATTTCTAAGACTTAAGTTCAGACATGAAATCCACTGAAATCTTGTCTTTAACATTCCAGAGGAAAGTTTTGACATTTGGGAATTTTTCTGCTGATAGTTTGATGACAAAACTCATGGGGACGTCATGTATGAACAGCAAAAATGCAGCTAAAAAAGCAGCAGGTTAGCTTAGCTTAGCATAAAGACTGGAAACAACAGAAAGAGCCTGGCCCTGTCAAAATGCAGCAAACGTGGCTGCTGTGAAATTTGATAAATATAGTCCTGTGAAAAAGAAAGTTTTCAGAGGACTCTATGCAGTCCTGTAAAAAACTAAGTACACCTCATGATTCAGAAGTTCATAGAGCCACCTTTTGCAGTAATAACTGGAAGTAATCGTTTTCTGTATGACTTTATCAGTCTCTCATGTCGTGGAGGAATTTTGTCTCGCCTTTTCTCTTTTCTCTCTCCCTCCTTTTTGCTCTCTCTTTCTCTCTCCCCCATCAGTGTGAGTGTGTTGTGGGATGTGTGTGCTTTGTGTTGAAAAGGTGGAGCGTTGCTGAGGTCTCTGCCCCGCTAATCACACACCTGGATCGCATACCTGATTATGCACCTGCAATCTGTTGAGTTAATTTGGTCCTAACTACAAAAGGCTGGAGTTTCCCCTCAGTCAACACCAGATTGTTGCACTACATGTGGTATACAAGCTTGGCTCCTTCATTGCTCGTGACTGCAAGTAATCAGTTGTTTATGCGCTTACTCACCTTTATCTCCTCTGTCCAGATGCCAACAGCTGTTGAAGGAGTTGTGGAGAGCGGCCCTACTTAGGAGAGTTTCGGAAAGGAGAGAGACGCTCCCAAAAGAGCACTTCGCTCTCAGACTGCTGGTTCCTAGGGTATTTAAAAGTAGAATGGTAGGCAGAGCCTTCAGCTTTCAGGCCCTTCTTCTGTGGAACCAGCTCGCAGTTTGGATTCGGGAGACAGACTTTCCTTTTTGATAAAGCTTATAGTTAGGGTTGGATCAGGTGACCCTGAATCCTCCCTTAGTTACGCTGCAATAGGCCTAGGCTGCTGGGGGCTTCCCATGATCCCTCTTTTCACTCTCTATGTGTTTATACACCACTCTGCATTTAATCATGAGTTATTATTAATCTCTGGCTCTCCTCCACAGTGTGTCTTTTGTCCTGTCTTCCTCCCCTCACCCCCCAACCAGTCGCAGCAGATGGCTCCCCCTCCCTGAGCCTGGTTTTGCAGGAGGTTTCTTCCTGTTAAAAGGGAGTTTTTACTTCCCACCATCGCCAAGTGCTTGCTCATAAGGGATCGTCTGATTGTTGGGGTTTTTCTGTATTATTGTAGGGTCTTTACCTTACAATATAAAGTGCCTTGAGGCGACCTTTGTTGTGATTTGGCGCTATATAAATAAAATTGAATTGAATTGAACTGAACTGAATGTTCCAGACCAGAAAACTACCAAAATCTTTGCTTTTATAGGGATGATGATCAGTTACTCAAGTATATTTGATCAGCAGCACCTGGCTACTACTTACCCTTTTACTATCTATTAAAGCAGTAAGGGTGTACTAGTTTTTCACAGGACTGCATAGAGTCTTGTGAAAACTTTTTTCAGATGAGGAGTGACCCTTTATTTAAGTTGCAAATACCTGGACTTAAATGTCAACTCAATCACTAACCTACTATCAGCTATAAGAAGTATTTTTGTAATACGCATTGCAAGCTGGTATATCAAGCTTTGGCTTCATATCCTTTTTCCAGGCAAGCCCCAACCTCATCCTTTGAGATGCAGAGGCACCCAGGTACTCAAAAATGGGTCCCAGGGCTGATAGGATAAAAAGGGTTTATCCTTTAATGCTGCAGAAAAGGCTTCAAAAGGAATGATATTTCTCACAGCTTGGAGCCACAGATTAAGAGTAGGTGCTCCATCAGTGATCCACAAGACTAAAAGCACAGTGCAGCAGAATTTGTAAAAGGTCTCTGTAATTAAAATAAGCCATTAACTCATCATTTAGTTCCAGCATCCAAGATGTAATGGCTCAGTGGCTATGTACATACTTAATATTTTCTATGTACAAAAGCAAACCTTCACCATGAAAGAACTGACTCGAGACATGAGAAGTGAAGAGAGAAAACAGGGGGTATGACTCCATTCTTACTTACTGCAAATGCAACCAAGATGCAACACTAGAGAGGACAAAATGATCAATTTTCACATCCAGTACCCATTTTAGTCCTGATGCCCAATGTATTTTGTGTCCACCGATTATCGTGCAGTAATTGTGCAGTCAAAACCTGAAATTACTCAGAAATTAATGCCAAAATATAAAACCATCACATAGTGGTTTTACAGAAAATTATAGCCAGAGCATGTCTTTTGATAATGAGACTTTTACTGCAGCTGACCAAGAACTAGCCCAGAAGACGCTAAGCATTCCTCATAATTTAGCATGTTTTTAGGTTAACACATAACAAAAAACCAGAATACTTCAGAGATGATGGTTGTTTTTGACATAATTATGGTCTCTTCCACAGCACGACAACTTTCATGGTGGTCCTTTAGTTTTTTTTGCCTTCTTCAGGCTCATATTTTAACAGAACAAACTTTGTCTCTAAAACTTGCCAATGACAACCTTGTGGAGAGCAACACTATGTTCAGGACTCACCTTTAGGGTTGTGTTAGGTTTAGGTTTGAGAACATCTGAATGAACTCTGAATCTGTCCTAAAATGCTGCTTGTTGGCCTGTCACCAGATCTCAAAAACAGCTGGAGGAGCAGGGACACAAACAAGCCGAGACACATCAAACTTCAGGAGATTAATGCTGCGATTTGTACCAGATGTACTGAGAGAACTGATGCTGCTGAATTTTAAGCGGATCTCTTTGCAGCACAAAAACAAGCCCTCATGCAGAAAAAAGAGCTCCCCTGTATGTAGGTTATCTTCTAAGATAGCGCTGTCTTAAGTAGAGGCTTCAGGGCCTGCGAGTGCTTTTAACAATGCGTGACGGTCCCTCGCAGCCCAGACCGTATTTTTATGTCATGAGTGTTTACTGCAGAGACATCAAAACTGAGCTGAGTAGTTCCCGGCAGCACTGGGGATGGTTTGGACTTAGCCTCCTGCAGATATGTTCTTTCTTTGGGTGTTACTCAAGTGTGTCTGGCTAATTATAGCAGTTCACCACCCAGGATGACTGCAGACATCTGGTGTTATGTGCATTTGTTGCTCTGTCGTTTGTGACGGCTCCCGCTGAACAAAGTTCACTAAGAGACGACATTTTGTTTTTGTTATTTAATCTGTGCTCTCTGCTGTTTTATGTTCGTAGCTCAACATGAGGTCACACAGCTTATTCTGATGAGATGAGAAAGCACTGCAAGCTGTCAACATTTTAAGGACTCTGTTGAGGCTTTACTTGATACTGAGCAACTATAGTGATAACTAGCATTTTAAAACTTATTTTTGGCTGTAATGGTGCACATTTATTTGGTTTCAGCTTCACATGTGAGAATTTACATTTTAATTTAATTACATAAGTGATTTAAAGACATCCCTTTGTGCTCTAGGACATTGTGTCACGTTGTAGTGGCAGAGGGAGAATAACATAACAAAATGTGAGCTTAAACAGCTGAAGAAAAAGTACACAAACAGAAATCCCCCCCCAAAATACTAGGGGCCAGGGAAAACAGAGAGAAAAAACATAAAGGCAGCATATCAAGATGATTAAATAATCACAGACACAGACAAAGGGAGGGGAAGGAGATGCAGGTGAAAGTAATTAACAGATGAAAACAATGAAGGCAGGGCAGGTGATCCCAAAGGAGGTAATAAAAAACAAAAGACAAGAGAAAACTAACTACCAAAGTAAAACAGGAAGTGAAAAACTGAAACATGAAAACAAAACCTAAACATGAAAGAACTAAATCAGTGATGAGCACAAAAGGATGATGGTATTAAAACAGACAAAACACAGGGGGAGGAAAACAGACCGAGGAGATTAATACAGTATTACATATTAAACAAGAATCCAAAACTCAGGGACAACAACACATAATAATAATAATAATAATAATGATAATAACAATAATAACAATAAATAATAATAATAATAATAACCTTTATTATAATAAACTCTTCTTATCAAAGTTGCAAAGCGTTTCACAGAAAAAAAATTATATGACATTAAAAATCCAAGAAATCATTAAAAGCAGAAAAAAACAAGGCAAATAATAAAAATACATATTTTGGGCACTAGTCATTGCTTCTTTTCCTTCTCTTTCAGGGTATTTTCACACCTATAGTTCATTTACTCTGTAATAATAATAATAACAACTCTATTTGTATTGCACTTTTTAAAACACACAGTTACAAAGTGCTTCACAGTTTAAATAAAACCACACATTAAAGATACATGTACATGTTCAAACATACAAACATGCAGTCAAACACACAGCCTTACATTCACTCCTGCAAACACACTTCCATACACACATTAGAAGAAAAGGGCCAAAAATAATGGGCAAAAGATTAAAGGGGAAGCTCACCTATAAAAATTAGTTTTCAGCAGTTTAAAACAAACCACAGATTCAGGCTGAGGAAGGCTGTTCCAAAGTTTAGGAGCTGCAACCTCAAAAGCGTGATTGCCTCTGGATTTAAAATAAGAGCCTGGAACAGAGAGGCCGACTGCTGGAATAAGGTCTTCTACATAGGCAGGAGCCTGGCCATGTAGGCCTTTATATGTTATTCATAAAAATTTAAACTGAATTCTTAAAGTCTGAATCAGTTGATGAATTTGTAAACATAGCTTTTTGCCCGTGGTTTGGTTTCTTTTCACACAGAAAAAACCCCAAGTGTACTCCGAGCAAACCAAAACATGAAGCAATAAACTACGTGACAACTTTCAGTCTGCTTATTGGCCAAATGTCTCTGAGGTAGGAGCAACAAAAGTCAATACAGGAAGACCGCCAGCATATAGCTGGTAGTTGGGTCGGGTCAAGGTTACGTTCTCACCAAAACTGAACCGCTGTGGAGTTCATTTAGAACCAGACTGAGATCATCACCTCCAAACAGTCTCGGTGCGGTTGTTTTGGTCCTCACATGAGTGCGATTACAATGTTCACATCTGCACAAACAAACCGCACAAAATGAATCAGAGTTTGATTTAAACGGACTAAACAGCACAGGTGTGAAAACACCCTAAGTGAATCCATTGTGTAATAACAGAAAACATTGCAGTTTTATTTCCTAGACCCCAGTGTGACTTGTGAACTGCTTGTTTTCAAAACCAGTAGTCAACAATGCAAAGATATTAATCTTACAAAACAGACAAAACTGTTTAGCTTTTAAAATGAGATGATTTTCTACGTTTTACTTTTTTGTTGTTGTTTTGTTCTTTTTTCTTTTTACTTAAACACTGTTCTTATTGAACTTTTGGTTCAATAAGCTAGCAGCTTTCAGTGAGACTGTACTTTGGAACATCTAAAATAGAAATCTGTGTTTAAGGCTGACCTGCTCATGCTAACTTTGCTGACACACTGATGTTTGGTTTGTTTATTGTCAGACATGTTCAATATCTTAGCTTAGCTTGCTAGCATGGTAACATTTGCTAATTAGCAGTAAACAACATACAGCTGAGGTTGATGGTGACGTCGTTCCTTTGCAGCTGCAAAAATCAAAGTCACTGTGGCATTAAAAAAATGTGGAAACTTAACCAAATTCCGGAGTATTACATTTCCTTTAATGTTTGCCAAGATATTTAAGTCTGTACCAAAGTGACTAATCACCAGTGATTAATCTGATGATTATCTTTAAATTATCTTCCTGGGTCACAAAGTTTGAAAATAAAGGCCTAATCATAGACATTTGTGGCAATTATCTGGTGCCCACTAATGACCTGAGCCAAATTACAATGAGTCAAACAGCAGATTAAGCTTAAACTTCACAATCAAAAGCAGCAGTGTGTGCAGGAAACGTAAGGTGAGACTTCACCCAGTCTCCTGGGACAAAACTGAAAAGAATAATGAAGGAAAATGTGGATAACATAAAGCTTTAAGCTAAAAGATGAAAAATGACACAACTGAAGTAATCAGTGAGGGTTTTTTTTTTTTTTTTTTTTTTTTTTTTTTTTTTTTTTTTTGTGGGTTTTTTTTTTTT
>VUQS01047025.1:0-11561 GCA_015108495.1 Heterochromis multidens
AAGAAGTTTCCAGAAGGTGACGAAACGTTTCTCCCACTAAAAAAAAAAACGCTACGTCCAGATGAACAGATTCAACTTTTTGGGCTTAGTTTTGCTTAATGCACAAAACCTAAAAAAGGAGTTTTTAGGTAGAGGCCCAAATTCACATACCAGGACGCTCTCCAGAGATGAGTTAAAGATGCAATTGTCAACTCAAGATGATTCCTTTGTTTTATCTATGCAGGATTTAACATTTAATGCTCTGAAATACAAATAAATGCATGAATTCAGAGGCCGCAGTGAGTTGGAACTGTTGAGCTTTATTAGTGCTGAGTAAGAGGAACAGAAATTACAGTGAAGACAGAAAATATTTAGTCCATTAACAGAACAGAGTAGATAAAACAAAGTGGAATAAAGAGATC
Source organism: Heterochromis multidens (assembly GCA_015108495.1). NCBI lineage: Eukaryota > Metazoa > Chordata > Actinopteri > Cichliformes > Cichlidae > Heterochromis > Heterochromis multidens. Next base: position 402 of record VUQS01047025.1, read on the forward strand.
AGCAATGAGAGAGGGATATTCACATGTTGTAAGTGTCCATGTCACTTTTGGCCAAGTTGGGAGAGCTGTGGAGAGGAGAGAGGAAGAGGAAAACAGGTGGTGAGAATAGAAACTTTCACTAATTCATGGGCTTTTCCCTTTACTGGTGCTGTGCAGAGCCAGTAAATGACAGGACGTGTAGTTCCTCACCTGTTTGATGAACTGAGAAGCATTGAAGAGCTCACTGCAGCCATAAACAACCTTCTTCCCCTGTTTAGACTGGAAACGTAGAAAAATAAAATTACGTTCGCTACAGCTCCAATTAGTACTGACCCTATTATTACAGGGAGGAAGTAACACTTATAGTGTGTGTGTGTGTCTGTATCTATATATCTATATCTCTCTCTCTCTCGCTCTCTCTCTCTCTCTAAGGTACTTGTGTTTTTCATGCCCCCTCTTATTTCCACTCTGCTACATTTCAGGGAAAAATACTGTACATTTTACTTATCTACAGTAATCCAAAATCCTTGGTGTCAGCTGGTGGCTCAGTGGTTAGCACTGAGTCAGTAAAACACCAGTAGTAGCAGTACTACCGTACCTTGGTGTAGTCCACCAGATTCTGGTACTCGATATAGTTTCCTCCTCCCACTATGAATACGATGGCCTGAAATGGCAGAAGGTAAAAAGTCAAGCTTATATCAGAAGATATGTTTATATTCTGTTTTCTACATAGGTGATGGACAGAAAGACTGTAAATAATAAAAAAAAAAAACTAGGCTTAGCTGCTGAAGTGACTGTACAGAATAAATCTCAAGTCCAAACACTGAAAAAGACAAAAGTTTTATGGACTGAAAGGGATAGACAACCTATATTTCCATACCCAAAATCAAGCTTTATTCCAACATTGACCCTTGTATAATTACAACTTTAAGATAAAAAAAGTATATCTTATCTCACTGTATTTCATTTTTATTTTGTGTATCCTTTGTGTCACTTTTCTTATTCTATTGGATATTTACCTGGATTGGCTGTTGTGTAATCAGATTTGTCCTGTTGCCTGATTGTCATGATTTACATTAATATCTTGCAATTAATTCTGTTAACTGACAATCAGACTTTAATTAATATTCAGTTGAAGGAATAACTGAATAATGACCTGTTTTCTAATTGGTGTTTGAGTAGTTTTATGAACTACATTGAACTTGCCCTTGGAATATTTTGTGGTTTCTTGCTTGCACGACTATTGTTTTACATGTTATCTGCCATGATTGTGTGGTGTAGGGATTAATAGTGTAGGATTAATAAAGTCCAATTCAAATTCAATCTCATAAAAAAATTACATATTTTAAACTCTGTAACTTCCATTACAGCTAAGAAACAGTTAACTGTGCTTTATGAAGAATTTCTTATGTGCGACATCAGAAATTCCAGTCTGTCTTGTATTTCCTTTCAACCTGTGTTTATCCTGGAAATAACCTGAACTGAATCTCATCAGTCAAACTTTGGTCCAGATACACAAACTCACCTCCTGAAACGGGTTCTTGTTCCTGGGGATGGAGCTGAAAAAGAAGAAAAGGATGATGAGACATTTCTGAGTGCATTTTACTGACCAAGAAGCTTGAGCTCTGTCATGCTGTTCAGATGAGAATTTTGATTTGTTTTCATACCTCTCACTGCCTCGCAGCATCTTTGGGTCAAAGTATCGATAATCATCTGTTTCCTTGAAGATCAGATGGAAAAGAAAAAATGAGACAGACATACACTGAAGTACATACAACTTTAATGTAGGTGGCATAACACTCATACATAACTCATCAGCCACAACAATAAACCTCAACAAATGTAGATGTTACATTGACATGTAGTACCCACCTAAACCCATGCTTGGTTTGGGTTATCTGATATTATTAGATGGAAAAAGAGCCTCTAATTCATAACATAAAAAAACAAAATTCCAAATGGTGTCAAAAATGACAAAAAATAGACTTAAAAAGAATTGAAAGCATGACAAAGGCCAATGATTTACTTCACAGGTTGACCTGGTTGTGGCAGAGTTGTCTCTGAGTTCCAAGGACTAAACACAGACAGAATGACACTGAATTGTGTCTTTTGGCTTACAGTCACATGACCTAGAAACAGCTGGGTACAGGTTTATTTCAGAGGAGCATTTTTATTGGAGGATCATTCTTTGTCAATCATGTAAAAGCATAAGCAGAGCGTGAAAAAAAATAAAGACCTCCAGACGAGTCAGATTTATCCACTTCTCTGGTTCATATTTTCTCATACAAATGACACAATGCTCTGTAAGAGGATCTGTTTTTGATATTTTTTTTAAATTGTACATCTCCCACTTTATCCTAAATGAATTACAGGAAATTATGTCAGTTTATATGCAGACACTCAGAAACAGCAGAACCTATTTATTAGCTCAAACTTAACTATTGTAGAACTACAAATAAAACAGTAGTTCCTTCAGCTGCCTTGAGTCATCTATAATAACACCAGTAGTTTTCCAAGTCAAAATTCAAACTTGTATGCCAGAAGATCTCACAAACTCTCCTGCTTATTGCTGACCTTTGGCTGCTGTGGCCAGGGCTGCAGAAAAACAAAGTGGAGCTATGACTTCCAAAAGTTCATGGAGGCTTTAAAAGCTTTTAGTTTGTTCAGAATTATATCCACTTCAAGAAAAAAATCCTACAAAAACTTACATTCTGAAAACGTTACAGCAACATGATTTTTTTATGTGGCTTTACCTGTCTAATAGAAGTCGGGGTTATATATATATATATATATATATATATATATATATATATATATATATATATATATATATATATATATATAAATAAAATACTATATCTATATGTGTGTGTGTACTGTTTTTATGCCTATAAATGATTGCAACATTTCATATATGACATAAAAGATTCTTATTGCTACTACATATTACATTATGAAAACGTTACAGCAACATAATTTTATTATGTGGCTTTATCTGTAATAGAAGTCATCATGTTTTAACTATGCTGAAACACAACCAATTTGTGGGTTAATGTTAATGTTTCACATGAACTGAACTTGAACTACAAACCCCTCCAGCATTTTGCTATACCTTAACCCAAACATAACCTCGAAATACAACATTCATACACAGAGAACAATCTGATAGAGGGAGAATGTGCTGTTTCTTTTATCTTCATCCCAGACTCGTATCCCCGCTCCACCCTCCCCCTTTTGATGCACAACAACAGGACCTTTGTTGGTCGTCTGTAACTCCAGACGCTGAGAAACCTGCAGGGGGTGTGTGTGTTCACTTGTAAGTCTGTCACTGTAAGGACCGGTTTGAGCTTTGAGGAGGGACATTTGGGACTGAGCTTCAAAAGGAATTTTTGACAGTTCAGAGTTTGCTTTAGGGTTCATGTTAGATTCAGGTTTAGCTTAGCATTTGTATTTTTGTGCACAGTCAAAATTATTACATAAGCTGAGAGTCAAAACAAAAACTCCACTTTCAGTTCAATGTGATAAAGTGTGTCCACTGGTTCACGTGGGTTCACATGTGAGTAATAGAATCTGTACTTCCCCTCCTCACACACACAGACCACAGCAGTTAATATGAAGCTAATGTAATTTGTGGCTTGTGTGCTGGAGCTGTCAATCACAGCTGAAGTGACACAAAAACTTGCTTTCTTCTGAGTTTCATCTCGAAACCAATTAAGAAGTGATGCTGAGGCCTACAGATATTCAGGTCTTACGGGAGACCCGTTAATGCTCATTTAGGGCTCCATATTTTCATTGTTGGACTTTACCAGAGAAATTCTGCATAATTCACAGTCCTCAACCAAATACTCTCTAAAGCACAGAATGTGGATTAACCTGCTTTATTGTGTTTACACTACACTGTATTTGATAAGCTGCTTTTAAAAATTTATATTTTCAGTTAAAAAATGGACTTGGAACAGAGAGTCCTAAAATTGGATTTAAAATATTGAAAGGGACATGTATTTTAGTTCTGGATAGTTCGAGTTCATTTCAAAATGGTATACTTTGATTTGATGTGTTTCTGTGGATCAGCCTAACTTTTCACTTTTTACCTCCATTTTAGAGATTTGGCTAAACAAGTTAAAACAGGGTATATTAAGGCTCCATTTAAGCAACTTCAATGTGTTTTCTTTCACATCAAGAGAAAACTATTTAAAATGATTAATGTAAAAATCTGGCTTTTTGAAAACTTCAGGGGGCTTGCAACTCCCCACTTCTCTGAATCTCTACAGCACAGGTGGACGGTACTTAGTTAGCATGACCCACAGAGACACCAATAACACATTAATGGGAAATACAACAGAATTACCACTTAATACTTGTTTTCTGTTTTTCTACAAAGGTGCTTGGGTTTGTACATCATAAAACACTTCCTATATTTTTCAAGTAATATAAGACTGTTTCTGTATCAGTTCATATGTTTTTTAGATCAAGAAAAAGAAAAACTCACAGGATGAGACTTCATCTCCATCAGGTTGTCCAGGATACGGGTGACTGGAAGGTTCTGGAAACAAAAAAGAAACAACTTTTAAACATGTAATATAACAAACAATAATTCATCTATAAATATTAAATTAGTTCATTTTTTTCATGATCTGACTTTTCACAGGAATCAGGAGTTTGTGTTTAGGTTGGATTTTTTCTTAGACATTTGTTAAGTAGCTATTTTGAAAAACTGGAGATGTAAGTGGAAAAACCCCCCAAAAAGAAAAAAAACAAACTTCAAATATCTTCCCTAACAGAGCATCACAAGCTGCATTCAAACTGACTCCGAATGTTTGTAATGTTCTGGCAGCAAAGCAGAGCATCATGGTCTGACTTCAGCTGGTCCAACTTCAGTATGAAGAAAACAGACACCACCTCCCTGTTTGTGTGTGTGTGTCTCTCATGATTATAAATGACGTTCGTGTTGGTGCCAGTTTTACTCTGAAACACCCTGTCATCGTCATGGCTGTCATCAATATTCCTGTTGTCTAGGAATGAGAACTTCGTCACATTATGCATACTTGATTTAACATTCTGCCAGATGCAAGTGGGTGGAGCATGGTGCTTTTGTGGAGAGGCTGTTAAATGTAATGTGCAGATGCAGTTTAAAATTATCTCGTTTTCAGGTGAAGACATACACTAAGGAAGTTTCCCTAGTGTGACATGTCGCCATCTTGAACAAAGGATGTGATGAAAGAATAGGAAAAAAAATGAAGGAGAAGAGCTGTTGATTACAGCCTTTTTCCCTCCAACTTAGCAGTTTAGTTATTCTGTTAACCACATATTTAGCAAATACATATTACAAAAATATAAAAACATCTCACTTACTATAAGCTACAATTTAAAGATAATTAAATTATATAGTTATTTGAGTTTCATTTATATTGATAAGTATTGCCAGGAATTATTAGCTTGGCTGTTTTTTTTCCTTTCTTCTTTTTCTTCTTCCAAATGAATGGCATTTCTGAGGGGCTAAAAGGTGCCCAAAAACTCATAAAACTTTACATGTGTCAAAAATCATATGTCTCAAAGGGCTTGAGCATGGGTGTTGCAAAATAGCTCAATAGATTTTCGTTCAAACCTTCAAAGTTGCCATAAATACAGCACATTGATTTACTTATAACATCATAATAATTATCTGTAGCTCTGATGATGCACCTCTGCAATAGCTATGTTGGTAGGCTTTAAATGTAGTTTTATCACTTTAATTTGACAGATCTAAGGAATTTTTGGCCACATAAGACTGGGCACTCTTCAGGTTGATGAAGACTGTGAGATGCAGTTGAAAGATAGCTAGTGCACTTCAGATAATTTCCTAATATTTTTTCTTGCATTGACTTTTGTAGGATTAGTTCATTCTTTCAGCTGGTTTTCTATCATTTAAATGGCAACAGAAGGAGTTTTACTCACATGCTGTTTGAGCACCAGGTTTTTCACACCCTCCATGACAAACTGGGAGCCGGTATTCATCACTCTGGAGAACAGTCTGTGGAGGTGGGGGATAAGAGAAATAGATGAAGAAAAGCCAGGAAGGGAGGAGGGACAGGATGGAGTAAAGCAAGACGAGGAGGAGAGCAGGAGGACAGGGTTAGGCTGGTAGTCTAAGAATCTTGAGTAAAGAGATTTTGAATTATATCTGTGAAGTGCCTTGTTCAACAATAGTTTTAAAGGTCCCTTAAAGGAGAAAATTTGATTTCTATGTCTTTTTCTGATTATAAAGTCAGTACAAAAAATTACTTGTAGTATCAAAACAAATCATGGAGAAATGACTACAGCCTGTGCTCAGAAACTGTTCCTGTAAACAAACTGTCAGGACTTGTGTTACACTGTGATGTCACAAATACACAGGCAAGCCCCCAGTTAGTCGCACCTGGATCCACCTCCTAACCCTTTTTTCTATTTTAGAAATTATAGCTATGCTACTATAAAATCTATCAGCCATGAGCAAAGCAGACCAATTACAAAAAAAAAAAGTCTTTATGTACTACTGGCAGAGGAATTGAAAACCCAGTGAATTCATTTTATTTTTGATATCTGTCTTTGATAGCAAAATCCTTACTGTTAGCACACTATGCTACCAGTGTGCCTGGTATTTCCATTAACCTTGGCTATATGCCTACAGACAGAGACCACTTTCTTAGAGGGCTATGGGTATGCATATAGACATATAGTGGACGTATATATGTAGACGTATAGTATGAGCCACTGTTTCATTGTCTCATTTTTCGCCAGTGAATATATGGCAATGGCAGGAAAGGAACAGCCCACTTCTGGAATGGGGCATTCACAGCAGCAATTCATTTGGAACTAAGCCTATATTTGGACATATGAGACTTCCAATAACATAGGGTGTAATGTGTGACCTTTAACAGTAACAGTAGAAGAGTAATCATTGTAGTCTCCGGTCATATTTCACAGCTGTTGAGGAGCAATTAGCAGGAGTATTATGTGATTATTATGTGATTTTGTTGTTTCCAAACAGTTTCTACAGCTGCTAAATCTCAGTGAAAAAACCTTTAATAACGAAAATCCCAGTTTTTAAAATGACATTAAATAGATTCATACATAAAGCAGGTACAACTGTTTAATTCACATAACTCATTTTTCAATATGTATTATTTCATAATTTAAAAACTTTTAAAGCTATTCTAAAAAAGGCACAAAAGTATTAATATTATTTACTTACCCCATAGGTTTGACTCCACTGTTGCCATAATTGGCTGGTGTGGCAGCCATTTTGGTAAATGCCCTTGAAAGCATGAGAAGAAACCAGAAAAATTTAAGATGACTTCCTTGAATTGATTAATTGACAAATTGCTCAATACAAGCAAATTAAATCATTTTTAGTTAAAGCTTTAATGGAAACATTCAGTAATATCGACAGTACAGTAATTACTATAAAATCTGTTTAAAACTGGAGGGTCAAAATATATGGAAGAGTTAAACTGCATGTAAATAAGAAAAAAATAAAACCTAGTGCTGTAAATACTTCCTTTTTATGTAGGATTTTGTAGGACAGTTATTTAACTCATTGATAACTGAATGAATTTAAACAAATTGCCAGTGGTCAGTCACTTTGGCACTGATGATGAGCCTCCATCTGAAAAAAGACAAAGCTCTTTCTTGCTTCTTCATTAATAATAATGAGATGGTTTGTATATATTATTAGTTGGTGTCCACTGCTACAGAAAACATCTTTTCACTTTGTTATCTGTGTTGTGATTTAATTTTAATGTGCTATGGAAAGTAGTTTGTAGCAAGCATTGTATTTCTCTTGATTTTGTATGATTTGCTAAATTTTCCTTAAATGACATCAAAACTACATTTAAGTGAGGCTAAAGTTAAATGATGCTGCTCGAAAACAAAACACAAACTTACTTTAATTCAATTCAATTCAATTCAATTTTATTTATAACACGCCAAATCACAACAAGGCGCTTTATATTGTAAGGTAAAGACCCTACAATAATACAGAAAAACCCCAACAATCAGACGATCCCCTATGAGCAAGGACTTGGCGACAGTGGGAAGGAAAAACTCCCTTTTAACAGGAAGAAACCTCCGGCAGAACCAGGCTCAGGGAGGGGCAGCCATCTGCTATGACCAGCTGGGGGTGAGGTGAGGGAAACAGGACAAAAGACACACTGTGGAGGAGAGCCAGAGATTAATAATAACTCACTTCCACTGTTTAATGTAGTTTAGAGGTGAAAGGTCACAGCCTGCATCCAACAAAGCTTTCTTATACTGCTCCAAGTCAGACTGAAACACAAAAACAAAATCACACAGAACAATGTTAACACATAAAGATGACCAGGCTAAAAATACTGAAAGATAATGGAAAAAAATCTCACAAATCTTCCTAAGCTTAAGAGTTGTTCCTTAAAAGCTCCATCAACACCTAATCAAGATATTCTTACATTGATTAAAAAGTGACTGTACCCCACTATAGGTTTGTGCAATAAAAAAAAAGCTAATCCAGCTTATCCAGTGAACAGCAGTCTTAACCCATAGGACCACACACAGTACCCGGCAGTTTATAGCAGAAGAGTTTGGCTTTATATGAAAAACATATTAATTCTCAATGTTTCAGCTTGCTCTTACACTGTTTTACTAGATTACTAGATGTTTTTAACCTGCTAAGTTGCTCTGCTCTTGGTAGAATGCTGGTCATTATTGAAATGAACTGACTGCTTCTGGTTTAAAAGATCTATTAGCTGAATGCTAATAGATCACTCACATAACTTTCCACTCCCATCAGCATACATTTGTGATTGGAAACTCACGCTAATTTTCACACACTTAGTAAATCTTGCCTTAAAAGTATATGTATAGTGTATAAACAGCAGAAATATTTAAGATAAATTTCTTAGTTTGGAGATTCTGATCTTACAGTGGTACGGCATAATTACACACCAGGCATGTCAAACACATGCAAGTTTTGCTTGACTATGGCAATCCAGGCCACTGGATTTATTTTTATAGTGTTAAAGTTACAGAGGAACAGGGCATCATTGTTTGACTTTTTACTGTATTTTGCACCAGGAACCAATCAGATCACAGGAGTTATTTTCTAAATTGTTCATTTTAGCTGACCAAAAGGTCTATATCATCAGTAAGCTTTCTACTGACAAAGACAGGAGCTGTACAACAAAGACAGGAGCTGTACGAACAAGCTTCTTTGACTTATGAGCATGAGTGTGGAATAACAGAAACTGAAAACTGAAACTGAACATATTTTTCTTAAGACATCTCAGATTGTCCCCATCTGTTTCATTCATTAAATACAAAAGTGTTTTTTATAGGTTATTCAGCAGTCCAACCCATCCAAAAGCAAATTGCAATGTATGTGGCCCATGAACTAAAATGAGTTTGCCAGCCAAGGAAAATCATAGGAATGATAGGGCTTTGGGCTCAAATTTAATTTAGGATAAGCTGATGCCATTCATAGTACTGCAGAAGAGTGTTAAGAGGTTAATGAAAGAAGAGTCGCCCATGATGTGTTTTTGTCTGAAAAATGTCTTAGTTTTGTCTGGTTAGCACTGATGTACCTGTGGGATTTATCTGGTCTGCACTCTGACTGAAACAAAAATAAATTAAGCATCACTTAAGTTGCCCCAGGTCAAATATTTCATTAATGCTGTTTCAATTTCAATTTCATCATCACACAGAATTTAGCTGTTGCTTCAGAGGCCTTTTGCTCTGCCAAGTAAAGCAAAGTATACACTTGGTAGTATGAAAACATTTCAGTCAATTCCCATATCATAGTTACTGTGAATGAATACGATGTAGTGTGGATCGTCTACACGTTGCTTACTCTCTGGTGAGCAGTTCTACCAGAGCCACCCAGGCATTATACAACTGACAAGCCATGTGAGAGTGTCCACTAGAGTGTGCCTGATTGTTTTTGTAGAACTGATATCCCACCACACTAGTCAAAATCCAGCAGCACCCCAGAAACTCTAAAGCATTTAGAAGAGGGTGGAAAAGGGTGAGAGTGAGGTCTGTGAGAGGGAGGACAGGAGGTAGAGGAAAGAGAGCGAGAGACAAAAAAACATGGACAGAAGGCCAAGAGTTGGTCGCAAAGGGAGAAGGATGACCGGAGAGAACAGGAAGGAAGAGGGGAAAGACTGAAAGAGAGTGTGGGGGTGAGGGGGCTGAAAGGGTACTCCTAATGGGGAACACATCTCAGCTGGATGAAAGATGAAAGCAAAAGTGAGGCTCACATCTTGGCAGAAGGGTGAGCAGTCACACCATCCTTCAGCAGAGGAAATGGAGGATGACACCCTGAGAATCACAGGCCTCAAAGTGGAGCCCTCAAACAACCATCAAACAGTCTCCTTTCTGATGTTCACATTTGGGGAACTTGTGCCCAACAATTTCTTGCACAGGCCAACACAGTCAGTCACTCCCACTTTCCCCCAGGTTTGAGAAGGTGTTAAAGAAGATGAGGTCTGGAGTTCTCTTAGAATTGTACTATACTGTATTATTCACAACACACTGGTACAATTCATCCCAACAATAAGAATTTGTCATCCCACAGAATGGACAATATGAAGTACCATGCAAAAGTCTTGTGCTACCCTTCATTTCTTTATATTTTGGTTCCAAGGAACCTGACTTTCTTGTAATTTTTTAAGTGGTCTTGAGCAACAGTTCTCCAGACTTCCTGAAGTCTAGTCCTTCTATCTGAATATTTTCAGAGAAATGTTTTTTGTTTGTTAAACCACTTAACACTGACCTATGAATCATTCAAGCATAAAAAGGTGCCTAAGTCAAGGGATGAATCAGTGTTGTGTCTACACATAACAAGTAACTTAGCAAAGAACCAAATTTAATTGGTATCTTTAGGCCCTTTGTTACCAACACCCTGTTGCAAAAACACAATTTGTTCCCACTATGTTGGTTCAAACGACATAAAATCCCCAAAAATAACAGTTTAATAGGCATTATATAGTATCTTTGCACCAACAAGGTTGACTCTCAGAGAGCTATTAGATGAAAATTTGGCATATCTCAGCAAGGTGTGCAGTGTGTCCTTTGAAAAAACAGACGTGCCAGGCCTAAAAAACTACCTACAGCAGATAAACAGTATCTGAAAGTCATGCCCTTAAGAAATAAGACCTGATGGGACCTGAGAGATGCATCTGGCCTTTCGGA
>VUQS01047027.1:0-18017 GCA_015108495.1 Heterochromis multidens
CAACACGATTTCGATCCGCTCCTCACGTGTTAACCTCTTCGACATGTCAATGGCTGTGAACAAAGAGCAACTTGTAAATAACTCATGAAAGAATAAAGTTACGTTGGAACCAAGCACACCATTGTTTTTCTTGTGACATTACCAATAAGTTTGATGTGTCACATGGCCCTCTTCCTATTGAAAAAACAAAAGTTGTATCCAAGATGGCCGACTTCTAAATGGCCACCATGGTCACCACCCATCTTGGGGAGTTTGCCCCCTCACATATACTAATGTGCCACAAACAGGACTTTAATATCACCAACCATTCCCATGTTATTACGGTGTATCCATATAAATGGCCCACCCTGTAGATTGCTGAACCTCTTCCCATCTTTACTTCTGAGAAACTCTGCCTCTCTAAGATGCTCTTTTTATACCCAGTCATGTTACTGACTTGCTGCCAATTAACCTAATTAGTTGCAAAATGTTCCTCCAGTTTTTATTTACATTTTACACAGCATCACAACTTCTTTGGAATTGGGTTTGTATATTCTTTTTTCCAGTATTCAGTCATGACATTATGATACTTGTGATAGACAGCAAGCTATGATTAATTACTGATCAGCATGTCTCAGCCATATCTGAGTTAGAACAGTGACCATCATATCAGACGGAAATATAAAGAACTCAGCATAATTTGGTTCAAAGAAGGAAGTCAAGTGGTTGTTATGGAGGAACAAAGTTCATACAGACAGGAGGTTGAGGTGGATGGATGGGTAAAAAATATCTCTTTGTTTATAATTTACATGTGAGAGTCAATGCTGTCCAAGTATGAAATTTAACCTCTTAACATCCATCCATCCATTTAAAAACGTACTCAGTTCAGGGTCGTGTGGGGGCTGGAGCCTATCCCATACCCTATCCCCTACTGCATGACTCAGAGGACATGCGGTGTCCGCTCCATATTTCACATGAAATATGTTGAAATTGGGCAGCACTATGAGAAAAGGCAGGAGAGGAAGGGTAGATGTGGTGGCTGGGATAAAAGTCAGGTAACGAGGAGGGAAGGGAGTGTAAGGGTGAGTCAATGAGATGATACGAGGGAGGAAGGATGGGACAGCGAAGGCTATAATTGGTTGCCTGGAGAGGATTAACCTGTCTGCCTCCAGCCTCTCCCTTCTGTTTTGAACAATATAACAAATACCTGGGTTACAATAGCAACTACGCTCTTTGCCTTTAACCCGTAATATAAATGATTAATTAGGCATGAGACTCCCAGTAAGGGAATTGTATTGTCTACCTGTCCAGGTAAGTGGAACACAAGCTACTGTACGCTACATTAGCCTCTGCGTTTCCTGACTCCTTTACCACAAACACTATAATTAAAAGGCAGGGAAGGGCATTCCCTTCCTTTAATCTTTGGATTTAATTTTGATTGACGCTTTGAGACTTCATACCCCACACACACAGCAGACATGTACACATTTCACAACACACGCACTCCCAACCTCAGATGTAGCCGCGAGGCAAGCAGATACTAGTTTGTGTGAGAAACCAGAGGCCGCCAGACACGGAGAAACACAGACAAACACTCCTATGAAAAGATGACAGCACGTTTGCGATGTTCCCACCATGCCACTGTATGACAACACACAATAGAACAGGAAATAACACTGAGACTACACACACCTTCATCCTGCAGTCTGTCTGAACAAACACTTGATTGAAAATAGTAAGATTAATGGATGAATGCTTTGCTCAATAACAACAATGTAATGTCTGACAATTATGTATGAGAACAAAGACTCATTTACAAACTGTAATTGTGTAATTGCAGATTTGGGCTGTGGATACTTGCTTTATCTGATTATTCATCTTACAACAATTGTTAAAATGTAATAATAAACAATGTTATGATGGTCTGATTAACTTGATGGATGATCGATTACCTAATTTATATTGTTTTTCTACCTTCAAAGTATGTGTAGAATTCTGTGTTAAAAATGTTATTTTTTTCTGGTTGAAACACCAAAGCAATCATAATAGGCATGTCCTTGCCAGTTTTGTTGTCTAGTTTTCCCTGGAATTATGTTAAAAGGCCTTCTGAAATCTTCCAGTGCCACAGTTCTTTTACAGAATGAGTAATGCTTCATGTAAACCTTAATTTATTTATTTATTTATTTTTTTAACAGGACTGCAGGAAGTGCATTAGCTCCTCTGTTGTGCTAATGGAATAGCTAAAGCTACACCGTGGCGATTGACAACAACCCACCCATGAACTTCATGACTGATGTTGGATCAACTAAAGAGGCTGCTGATGATCCATGAAAGTCAGGCTTACCAGGATGAGTCCTAGTCATAACTTATAGTAACTCTCTTTTCTTTCTCGTAAAGTGTTTTACACACCCGTGCTGAAGGAGTAAGCAAAAGTGTAAGTGATAAGAAAGGAATGATCATTGTTTTGCTGATATACCAAAACATTTACATTAATTCACACACATTCTCTCACTGTAATTTTTTTAACTTTACAATTTTTATTTATATTTCAAACAACAACAACAAATAGAGAGACATTACAAAACACATTATTATTATAAACCATACACACATACATACACTCTCATTCACATCCGTTATTACAAAACATCTAAACAATATCTCTCCACACTTTATGGACCAAGTCCAGAGTCCTCCAAAATAAAGTAGATCTTTACCCCACTTTTTAAAATAATTATTCAGCCTTCTGAATCATATGTGAGACATATTCTCAAATGCTGCAACTCTTGCCATGTCCTCAACCCATTCTTGCATTAACAGTACTCCCTAACACTTCCATCTTCTCAAAAGAATCAATCTCCCTTTCATAGTAGTAGTCCCCCCCTATTCCTTTATCATCACTTTGAATAAAGAGTCAGGGACTAAATGCCAAAATTTTGTCATTTATATACACGTTCTCTTACTGTAAATTTTGATCTGGTAAAAATAGTTTCATAGAATACATTTACTGCATTAAAATTCAGAGTTAATTATCAATCCCCCCCATCTTTAATTGTTTATGTCTCTATATATTCATGTACAAACCTAGATACACATAGGTGATACTGCTGTCATGTACACACCGACCTATTTTTTTTGTGTTGCTATTGTGTGTTGCTATAGTAATTTCATGTGTCTTTTTGCATTTCTACTACTAAATAATTTCAAATGACAGGGTCACTGTGAAAAATAGTTTTATTGTGGTTTCATTCATACTTGTAAAGCAACTAATACACTTTTTTGACACACATACATAGATCACACAAATGAAAAAAAAATATTGTAGGTTTTGTGATGTCAGTCAAGTTTTGCTTTCTTTCTTTCTTTCTTTGTTATTCAATCACTGCATTTCACAGGAAACAAATCTGCACCCACAAACACTTCAAGTTCTACAAGAAAAAATACAAATAAATAAATAAATAATCAAATAAAAATATTTGTGATGCTCTGACACACAGCAGAGCCACATACCTCATTAAAGACCCAGGGGTTATTTATTTAAACATCTTGTCCTTAAACATCCTTCTTACCCTCTCCTCTTCATCTTTCCTTGTCTTCATAAAGAAGAAGAGTGTCTTTAAAGGTACGTACACAATGGGAACCAGTAGCTGCCATTGCATATTAATAAAATAAAATAATACATTTAACCAACATCTAGTTAACTAGCACACATCCCTAAGAAAAAAACATCATATTTTTACCTTGAAGAATGCATTTAAATTTTAAAAAATAAATAACATCAATGACAAGTTTTTAAATGCAAAAACGCTGAAAAAAATGCCTCATTGACCACGTGTTGTACACTGAAATAGACAAAGGACCATCCACTAGAAAGAATAAGATATATACTGTATTAAAAGTCAAGGAAAAGGCTATAAGTTTTTGAATTGATAGTTTTTAATAATAGGGCAGCCACCTCGTGAACCTGAATTGGATAAGTGGAAGAGAATGGACGGATGGATGGATTTTAAAAATATTTTGCCTGCTTCACTTGGGTTTTTTAAGGATATGGAGAACTATAAATCAAGGAGAAGCCATTTATCAGTCATTAACATTCATTTTACCTGTGTTGTTTTTCTTTTTTTTCTTTTGTGCTTGTGTTTTAATATTCAATGAATAAAGATAGAACTACAAATTGAATTTGTTCCATTTTGTCCATTATTGTTAGTGGCTACAATAACATTTTACTCACCAAGCTAATTTCTGAGGTTTAGAGGGAATGTGCTAACATCATATTCAGTCCCACAGGGCAAGAACTACAAGCAGTCAGATGAGCATCAATAATCCAACCAATCAATCAGTCATCTTAAGTAAAGACAAACATAGCAGGAGACCAACAAACAGTCAACTAGCTCAGCAAAAAGAAAAAAAACTCAGACCATCAATCAAATTGTCAGCTTGCCAACATACCAATCAAACAGCCATCCACTGAGGAGGCAATTATACCAGGCAACCACGCCTTGGGGTTTGGCAGTGTGTGGCCTTCCACCACACATATTTGTGTATTACTCTGCCATATAGGATATTCAAAAGACGAAGATTAATTACATGCAGACCAGGGAGAGATTATGTCTTTGTTTACCCCAGAAGAACGCCATCTGTATAGTGCCAAGCCAAGCCCAAAAAAGTAGACCTGTGAGTGTACAGGGCTACCTGCTTGGGAGCACTTAAACCTACCGCCCACATCCTGTCTGTGTTACACAGGTAAAGTTGTACTTTGTTCACCAAATAGGAGCGATACAAGAAACTAAGAATAATAAGAATAACTTTATTGATCCCAGAGGGAAATTCATTTGTCTGACAGCTCATCTGCTATTTGTATTGAAATTGTAAAGCCTGATGGCTGTGGGTGCGAATGATTTTCTGTATCTCTCTGTTTTACAACTGACACAGTGTCTGGAATTTAAATTAATTACACAGTTAGACTATAGCTATGAAGCCACCTGAAATGACATATAAATGGGCTGAATAGGGTAGGTAAACAAAAGTAAAAGTAAACAATAACTGAATGCTGATTTTAACAGTGATTAATTACTCAGTTATTAAATAGTTCAGTCTGCAGAATGTCAGAAAAATGTCCTTCTAAAGCTCACAAGATGACCTTTTAAAATGTTTCATTTAGTCCAAATCAAAGATATGTAGTTTACTTTTAATATACCGACAAAATGATTAACTAAATGTTCATCTGGAAGGCTCATCTGGAAGGCCAGCAGAGCTCTGAAAAAGGACATATTAACTGTATATAAAAACATCTCTCAGAACCAGTGATTTTCATATTTCAAGGGGACATTTTATGAAATAAGAAGATGAAATTTACCAAGAACTATATGATAGACATGCAGTATATTGAAAACTGCGTGGGATTTCACATTAATGACATTTTGTGACAGAAAAAAGAAAAAGAAAAAGTTTCATGTGTTTGTAATAGAGTTGTGAATCATACTACCAAAGTGGCCATTGCTGTTGTTTAAATCTTTATACAAATATATCATTTCCAAACATGGCACAATAAAAAGTCCAGACAATGACATCAAAAGTTCTTCTGAACTTCTCTGGAATACTCAGTGATCTGTCAGCCATTGTTGTTTATCTACACACTGTCAGATCATAATCAGTTTATCACAACCATCTAACATGAGTGCATTCTGCTCTGAGTTTTGGTAGAGCCAGACATGACCACCAGGCTCAGACAGAGAAAATAAACACCTCCTCTGTGATATGTCATGCTTGGTTAACATCACTGACAACATGATGTATTTCATACAGTCATAAAATAATTGTGTCATGCAGCAGATTCAGAATCCAATGAAGCATGAGCATGCTGTCTTTTGATGCAATGCTCTTCTGCTCTATCAGCAGGTGGGTTAGATGAGGATTTGTTGGCACGGTTGTTGTTTTGATGAACGGCTAATTGTGTCAAGCGTCTCGCGTGTTATGTTTGGTTTCATATTTTAGCTCTGTGAGGTCTGACCATGAAAACAGCAAGCTGTGCAAGTATTTATCAGTCTTTGTGATGCCACGTTAAAGTAAACACACAACCCAAGAACCTAACATGCCTAATATAATATAATCATCATGGAAATGCATGGTTTTAAAAAGCAGTTAATGCATCATATAACAGGATATTTAGAAAATTTTAAACTGCAAATGACATTTTTTTTAGATGTTCCTCTTATTTCTTTTCTTTTCTAGCTGTAAATGTATAGCTACAGTGCTGTGAAAAAGTATTTTCCCCCTTCCCGATTTCTTATTTTAGGTTTAGGTTTGGACAACCTTTTTTCTCTTAATAAATGAAATCATCATTTAAAAACTGCATTTTATATTTTCTCAGGTTATCTTTGACTAATATTAAAATTTATTTGATGATCTGAAACATGTAAATGTGAAAAATATGCAAAAAAATAAGAAATCAGGAAGGAGGCAAGTACTTTTTATGCTCACATACTCACAGTACTGTAAATTTATGTGTACAAATGGCTCTCTGGGTGTCTGGCAACCACATAACATCAATAATGATAATTAATAAATAATAATAGGAGGTTGTCTCACAATAGAAAAGAGGCGAGTATTCCTGTATTTTTTAAAAATCTGGTCATGTAGTACAAATGGTGCTGCAAATAACACCTAATGTAGCCTCTTTAGAGTTATAACCAGAGCACAGATAATCTGAAAAGAGTATCATCATCCCCATAATTTCACATTAAAAAGCTTTATAAAACCCTCAGTGTTAACTAGGTTTATTAAATATAGAACTTAAGTGAGAAATGGCATACATACAAACTGCATACAGCAGTATCTTATAAGGGTAGGTGGACTGAGACAGAAGCTGCTGGAGAGGCTAATGTACCTGCAAGATGTCCATTGGTGTCTGTGCAATGGCCAGTCAGGTTTGGGCATTAATGAGATAATTGCATTTTTCAATGTGCAGGATTACGGTTGTGAAGGGGTGTATTTTATCCCCAATTTTTTCCTTAACCTAACCAACCCAAAAGAAACAGCAAACTCAAAGTCTGGGTTGTGGACCAACGTTTCCTGACTAGCAATCCTGTTGCTTATCAGTCTTTTATCTGTCAGCAGCCAATATTGGGGCAGCCAGTGAATGAAGACACCAACATAAAAGGATACTCTGTGTATAACAGGGAGACATGGAGACAGAGAGAGGCGGCATCTGACAAAACAGCATTACAATGTATTTCCCATCAGGGATGAAAACACATTGGTCAGAACCTACCATTAAAGTTAAAAGTATCACACACCATCAGCTAAATAATGTCAGCTTGTGGCCTTTGTTATCTTTTACTTTATTTTGCCTGATGTTTTGTTGCTTGATGCACCTGCCTGGATGTTTGGTCCTCTCTGAAGCTCTGTTAGTCATTACACATTATTTAAAAAAAAAAAAAAAAAATCCTGACTGCTGCTTCTTTCATAATTGAATACTGTTGCTAGTTGGTAGTTTTCCAGAGTGATGAAGAAACCCTTTGTGTTTGGGATATTTTGTCAGTTACTACTTCTGCTCGTAATACTAAGACTTGATTCAAGGCTATGTAAATAAATTATGTATTCCTGAATTGGTAGAGCACTGTGTCATGAAAATAACAACATCATAGAAGGATTCATTGTGCATACAAGAGCTCATTAAATATTACATGATAACGTCTTTAAACACAAAGTTAGTAATACTTGTTAACCTCTCCCCTGGTTCCTCCTCGAGGCCCTGCCCTGTTTATGTTATGGATGAGAGGTAGTGTTTGGTAATGCTACCACTACAGGCAGAGACCCACCAGGTCAGAACTGCCACAGGTTGGGTCATGTCTGACTAACTATGGGTGGCAAACATCACTGAAGAAATACCTAGAAATGGAAGGAGAACCTGTGAAAAAAAGACAAGAGTTGTGCTCTTTTCTGTATGTTTGAGTTGTGTTTGTACAGTTGTGATCAGAAGTTCACATACACTCATCATGGGCATGAATGTCATGGTAATTTTGGTCTTTTAATGATTTATTTGAACTGTTCTTTTTCCAGGGTAGAATTATTGTACAGCATACATCTTTAATGATTTAAAAAACAAGAATTGGATACTCAAGTTTTAATTTATTTTGGATTTTCTCTAATCCACACAGGGTCAAAAGTATACATACAGGCTTAAATATATTGTATTCTCTCTCGCTCCCCTCACTCTTGAACAAGACCCCAAGATACCTAAACTCCTCCACTTGGGGCAGCAACTCGTCCATGTTTTTACTATTCTTAAACCTATTAAGCTGCTGTATGTTTTATTTATTGTAAAAACAGGCTACTAAAATTAATTTAATTTAACTGGCACAAAGCTGCTTCCCTGAGTTTGTAGCTTTATAACTTCATAAATGCAACATAAACATTATATAATTGTAGTGAAAATACAGTATAGTACTCCTTAATAGCAGAGTAGTGATATGGCAATGAATTTAACCCTTTCATGCATGAATTATAAGAACCTCAGTCAAGATTTTTTTCCTGAGTGTCTTTGTATGGAGACATACTTTGGCATGTTATGTAACGCTATGTTTACCACCTGTTAATTTATGCAAACATGTTTTTTTGGTTTGTGCCCTGACTGGGCAATAGGTGGCCTTGTATGGGATGATGCACAAGCATCCACTGTGTTGGCTGATGTGCAACTACAACAACAAAACACATGCATATACAAGAGAACATTTTTTGAATAGCTGTCCAATGTAGTGACCACTATGCATGAAAGGGTTAAATATTTACAAATATTTGTAATGTTGAGTTATTTTGATTTATACTTTATTGTCTATACCTTCATTACAAGACTCAAATATGTTTTGTGGCTACATACAGATTTTTTTGGTCAAAAATTGGTCATAAATGGCTCTTTTGATAGTAAAGGTTGCTGATCCCCTGATTTAAACAAATGTGATTCATTCATTTATTATATATTACAGAATCAGAGACAATAAACATATAATAATACTGTAGGATTTCCGTCACATTACTGAATCTCTTATGAACCTATATTTGCTCATATTTTGAGTTATACTGAATAAAATAATCTTTCCAAATAATGAAACTGTATTAAATCTTGAAGATCTTATAAAATGTTCAACCAACCAATCAGCAAAACCTTAGGCTCAGAAGAAGAAAATCCTTAGCTGTAATAAATCAGGATAAATATATCACTATGGTTTCAAAATGAAATATCCTGCACAATTATTAAAATTCTGCATTTAAGCCCAAATTCACTGCAAAGCAATTGTAGTTTTTTGAATTTCATATCATCTGGGCATATTTGCTCTTTCTATTTATAATACTTGGTACAATTTGAAGTCACACAAATACACACGAGTGAAGCTTGATGAATAACTTCACCTGCCATGGCCTTGTTTGCCCCCTCACCCCTTACAATGCAGCTAATCCACAGATCCACTAGAGATCCCTTTATGCATTCTCCATGAGTGGAGGTCTGCAGCTTTGAGCACAGGCAGCCTAACTGCCCCCTGTGAGACCAGCATTAACAAGGGAGCCTGAGCCTGTCAATTACCCCCAGGAGTCACTAAACCCAAGCACATCGATGCTCTAACATACACATGTACACAGCCATTCTTTCATGTTGGTAGAGGAGAGGTGGCATCATGGATATGTATGACCTGTACATACACACAATCACACAACCAGACAGCTGTGATTTCCCCAGGTAGCTGATCTAAGCCTGCAGAGAGAGGACTTGTCAAAGGCCTCGTTTAACAAAGATGTCAAAATGAGAGCGGTGCAGTGCAGTTGGTGGGGGGTGAATTTGATTTTTGACAGAGATGTTTCATCCTGTACTGCTTTGACTGACAAGCAGACAAGCTCCTAGTTTAACCCAGCACACTGACAGAGCACCTCCTGAATGATCAAGTGGTAACACAACTCAATTTAAGCAGCTGTTCACATTCAAGAGGTTTTGTGGGGTCAAAAAGGGTTTTGCATTTGAATCGACCACAATTTTTGGTGTGTGTGTGAAAGGTTGGTGCACATGCTGGGCAATTTTAACTAAGCTAGCAATTGAAAAAATGAACATATTGGTCAGTCCAACACTTTGGTTAAGACTAGAATATTTCAGGAACTACTGGGTGAATTGGCTTTAAAATTTGCACATATATTCAAGGTCTTAAGAGCATGAATGTGATGACGTTTTTCTAGTGCCAAGAGCAGCAGATAAAATGGCTCACTTATCCTGGGAAATAAATCCAAATCTCTGGATCCATCAATTCTGCATCACTTGCCAAACAGCAGCAGGTTTGGTATTCTCTTTTCATATGCTATGGGCTGTGTACAGACACCTTACCTGACTGAAAACCTATAGCCTTGCAGTCTTGGGCTGACCACATTCCATACCAGTTTGTGAAACTTTATATTGAGCTGCTACTCTGGAATCTAAACCAAAAGACCTGACCTTTTTGTTTTAAATGATACACTGCATATAAAAATATGGTCATAGTCACCATGACTTCTGGCGCCTGCATTTTAAAGCCTTAACGTTAGCATTTTGGCCACAATCATCTTGTTATTTTGGAGGCAGAGTTCTCACAGACACCTGCTAATTAGTGCTAAGTAACAGACTGAAAAAAATGCTAGAATTTCACTCTTCAAAACTGGAGCACCAACTTCTTAGATGGTCTGTACCTCACAGCAGGCCATTAAAATGATCCAAAAGGCACCAACAGCACAAACACGGTGAAATGGTCTAGTTTACTGGCTCAAGTTAGAAGAGGTGAGGCCCAGCAGACAGCACTGGGCTCCTGCTTAAAGTGTTTGCATACCAGTCAATCATAGTAGCCACACTTGTCATTTTAAGCCTTAATAAAATCCAAATAAGTGAGTTTAGAGAAAAATCATAACAGTACAGTTATTAGGAAGGAGGAGATTTGCTAAAGAGGCTGTAAACATGTCTATTTCATCTCTGAAGTCTGGCATTTTTAAACAATACAGACTGAAATGCCTTAGTCAGTTTTGCCACTTCCATGTTCCAGCCCCAGAGACTGGTGCTTCATTGAAATAAGTTATTACATAAAAGAAATATGACTTCCATAACCTGAAATGAGAAAAAAAAGTAAAAAACATTTTGACTTTGTTAAACAGGAAGATGCTGCTGGGTGAAACTTTTTGACCTGTTACCTATCAGACCCCAAGCACTGCACCTTAATGAAATCCTGTGACTGTCTGGAACATTGGACACATGAGAAATATCAAAAAGAAAAAAAACACTAGAGATATAATCTCTTCTCCTGAACGTGTCTGCTGCCTTTTGGTTACACTTGCAAACAAACAGTGTGTGGAAGAGAAAAACTCACCCCTGTGGGAGGGAAAACAACCCACACAATGATTGGCAGCAGCTTAGCAAAGCACCTGTCTGACAACGACAGATAGACAACACACAGACACACAAACATGCAAACAAACACTAGAACCTGTCCTATTCCATGCCTCCACAAATGAGGCAGAAAGAGAAAAGATCTTTAACTCACTGCTGCCCTTCCAAATTGGTGTGAGAGGAGGAAAGGCGAGAAAGCAGCATTACAGCATAACAAAATGAGTGTGGGACATTATGCAGAGGCAAACAGTGAGCGTTCCTAGAAGAGGAGGAGAAGATGTGGTGACATCAGACTTAAAGCCTAGAGATGGGGCTTGTTAGCAGGAAGCTCTATTAGGTTCGCCTCATGCCCTTTTCTCCATTCTCCTTTGTGCTCCTCACCTCTCCCAGCAGACCTAAATTGGACTCCAGAACTCCACCTGACTCCCCTCCCAACCTGCACCGCTCATGTATATGCATCTCAAATCCCCTCTAGACACGGGCAGATAGGCAGGCCAGGCATAGCACTAGCCTTACCTAACAAAAGCAATTTACTGCGATAGACCGTTTGGGTCAAGTACCCTGTGTGTTCCCCTTCAATTGTTTTAATCAGGCCAAGGTAGCAGGAGAAAAAGGGCTCGGAGGCACCTAAAGGCACCTTTCCTCCTGGCCATTATCCTCTGGTGGGTGAATTGTGGATGTGGCTGTTAGGAGAAACAGATATGACAGCCCATCTGTTAGACAAGTCAATTAAAGAAAAGAAGAACTTTTTTAAGGGTGAAAGATGCATATAGACATATATGTTTTCAGGGAAATTAAAGGACAAGTTTGACACCAGACACATGAATGCCAAAAGGCAAAAAACGCTTGTTAAATGGAGACTTTGACATTTGTTATCAGAGTTGTTAAAGCTCTCTGGAGCATACAAATGATCACACTGCAGAGTGAAGTTTTTACAGTTGTCCTTTGGTTCCTTTAAAGGACTATTACAATTTGTTTTTCTATTTAAACTATTTAATTTCCAACAAACTGACTGATTTACCAGTATAGCTATTATCATCTAACTTATTATATGCATGAACATGTATAAACAGCATGCAATTATCCTCCATTTCCATTTCCATGCCAATCTATGGTAACAGCAAAGGTTTGTTGTTTGTTTGAATTTCCTCCCATAGGTTGCAGTGTAAGTGGAATAGGCTGTTGGCTGTCACTGTGAAACTGATTGCTAAGCCTCAGACATGCATACCAAGAGACTGGTCAGTGACCAGATGCATATTCAACAAATGTATATTTCCTGATTGGTTGGTGAGTAGTGGCATGAGGTTGCTGACATTTGCTAGATGAAATCAGTCATAAATAGCTACACAGTGCTGCACTGAAAACCTTCTTGTGATTGCTTTGGTCGTTAGCATATTGCCACGGTCACTTGTAGTTTGCGTGGACGATGCTGACTTGGCTGCAAACACTCGCCAACTACTCGCTAAGCAGCTGTGAAACTGTGAAGGATCCAACACAAACTGGAAATGGAGACCATTTGCCTTAAGTAAAAGTTACACCTTTTGAAATGTGTTGGTTGTAGAGGTATGGCACAATTTTTACTCAGCTAAACCTCCAGCCACTGCTCACCAACCATCAGAGAATACACATTTTATCCTAGCAACCAAAGGTTGCAAGGGGGTCACCGTCCGGTTTCTAGACCTGTGTGAACGAGGCCATACAGTTATGGGAATATTTCATGCACACAACGTATCACAGCCAGTCTGGACAATTTGCAGGTTTTGTTGATACCAAAGAGAAAATTCTACGTAACTGGTTGAAAGAAAATTTGATTGAATTAATCAGTACTTTTTAGTCAGTACAGTCATTTTTATTGTTGGTTTGTACTGAACTCCTCGAAAATTAAACTTACATCATCCTCACAGCAAAGAAAAAAGAAAAACACAATCATCACAGATCCCTGCACCATAGCAATCCTTGTCTTTTGTGCCCTAGCCCTTGTTTAATGTGAAACTTGTCTGTATATGTGTAGTGTATGTTCATGTTGTCAGGTTGGCTCCTGATGTGCATGCAGTGCTGATTAGCAGCCATACTGGAAGCTTCACATCTAAGCGCCAGTTCAAAATGCTGGAAAGTGAACTGGTGCATTGAATGTGAAGTGATGATTCTTCAGTGTGATATGTGTCATTAGCTCAGCTCTCATCCTGATTCAGGTCATGAGAGAATAAACAACAGCTGCAGAAACAAAAGAGGAAAAATGCAGATAGACTCCACTCATCAAAAACAAATGTTCATATCCTCAGGCAGTCATGCCTTTACATGATTCACCTTTACAAAGACTCTAAATGTTTTAATATCTGAAAATCCAGAGGTGTTGATTCTACTTTCTGTAAGCTGTCACAACTTTATGTCTTTGATATCTCTTTGGCCTCAGGCAGCTGTACTTGAAGTACAACTGACAGACAACCCTAATGTGAGTTGATTAGAATTATGTCTGACAGGCACAGTGTGGTTCAACATAACATGGCATTCACCTGACCATTAATAAGACGTTCTCCAAAATTTCTACATCAAAAATACTTTTTTGTTTACCTAGTTGATCTAATGGAGGCCAAATTGATCTGAATCTACATCGGCAATTTAGGAGTTCAGCTAAATGCAACCTTCATTCCAAACTTTGGTTATGATTATTGTTGCAGCAGTCCTTTAGTAGATGCATGTTGATATCTGGCACATTTGTTAGCTTCTAGCACCAGAGCACTTTGATTCTACTGGATTTTACTGAGGTATTTCTAAAAAAAAAAAACACAACCTGTCATTCAGTGGAAATTCTAATGTAACACAAAGAGTTCAGACTACTTAAAACTAGCAAGTCACAACAAATACTTGGAAATATACAGTAAGAACCACATGGGATGTCATGAACTGACCTTTACAACATAGCTGGCACTGGTTGTTAACGTGCTACAGTGTATTGACAGATGTATGACTCACAAAGGAGTTCTGACAGACAGACTTCAGCCATGCACGTCTGAATCTAACAAAGCTCACGGAACTTACACAAACCATTTGTATAAAACAGCGTGGGTGGAACTGTATGATAGCTATGGACTTTACCAACTCCACACCCATATCTGAATGCGTTATATTTAACTGTGACAGTAATTTGTTTATGTTTATCCCCTGATGTTTCCTCGGAGATTCACATCTAACCTTTTTATAGAAATCTCAATAGCTATTGGCTGGATTACCATGAATTTGAAATTACAATTATTAATGATGATCCCCTGACTTGCCATCCAGTGGCACCATCAAGCCAAAATGCCCGTTTTTGAGCATGTCCCCACAAAAAGAATTACATCAATCCTTTCAGTGCTAACCGAAGTTGCTAAGATGTACAGGCTTTAGGTTAAAGCAATGCTACTTTATGCTTAAGAACACCCTCACAAAGCCACTAGCACGGCTGTACACTTATTGTTTAAATGTGAAAAAAGATTGGGAAAAAAACCCTTCGAGGTAGTTGAATGCTAAAACAAATGCTCCTCCGGTGAGGAGGAAAGATGACAAACCCTATGCGTCGCTGTCCTTTTTTACTGATGCAGCAAGCATGACCACTTTCCATAAACTGTAAAAAAAAATGCTTAAGGCTACACACCTCACACCTTCAAATGATGGCGTGTACAAAACAGGGGATGATTTTTGAGGGGAGCTATTACTATAAACTGTCTGACTGTCTGTTAAAGTGAAAATGCTGTCTCTGTGAATTGTTGTAAGGCAACTGTCCATGTCACAGGCAGAATCAGGTTAAACCTGTAGACAAACCTACAGGGCAGAGTATACAAGAAGAATGTGTCGATCAAAAGCTACAGAGTCTAAGCCTTCATCTTTCAATATCAGAAGAAGTAACACGTGATGAGGCTTTCTAGACTTATAAGATGATGATATCATATATATGACATTCTTTATATGCCTTCTTTGAAGTTAACAGAATTGTCATAGTGGAGTGCTGTAAACATTGCTCTGCACTCAAAAATACAACATCCAAGATTTGATAACTGGCAGCACCATTGAAAACGTACAGTGGCATCATGAAAAGGAAAATGCAAGTCTAGCCATTGCAAGTAAAAATAACTGTCTCAAATCTAACATGCTGAAATAATTAAATGCAAAATTGCATCAAGATGACGATGCAGAAACTATTTAACTTTATCTGTACACAAACTATGGGTCCTTGAATGAAGGCAAACCATCAAAAATATTTGGCATGTTTCTGAAACTTGAACTGAACTGAAAAGTACTGAGTAGGAGTGATGTTGTCATATGACAATGCATGGAAGTGCACTGAATAGATTTTTAGAAATTCTCATGCCTATAAAACAAAGGCTCTACAAAGGTGACTTCATGCCATTCTCTGTCTTCGTGGTACCTCATTGGTTTAAACTTTCCATGCTGTGACACACCCAAACATTGCAGTGTGCTCCTTTATTACATCATGCATATTGGTCATTTGTCTAATTTACATAGTACATGGGTGGAGCATGGCAGACATCCTGAAACCGTTGAACTTCAGCCCAGCCTTAGAGGCTTTCCGCTTTTTAAAGAAATTTTAACTTCCAACAACTGTTGCAATCCTGTCAGGCAGCAGCCGGCAGATAAAAGATAATTTGCTGGTTCTCTTAATGTTAATGTCATGATGAGTCATTTGGGAGTGTTAATCAAAAGCCACAGTTTATGCCTGCGCTTGCATGTTCTTGCAATCGTCCAGCTGACTATGTGCATGTTGAAAAAGAAAAAAAGGAGAACTGAAAACTCCTTTAAAGAATGTAAATGTGTTCATTTGTGCACTAAAGCCCACATACTGTATGTGAATGTGTTTGTTTTGACTGTTCAATTCAAAGCCAGACATTAAGAGTAATAGTTTCCCAGTGTGTGCTCTGAACTAGTCTTCCTACATCTTTATTTGTTGCTGCAGCTACTCACGTGTGCATGCTTTCACCAAAGCTCGGCTCCTTTGTTTTTGTTTGTGCACAAACTATTTTGACAGCAGTAACTGACAGGTTACGCTTCGGGGCATTCTGTCATGCTGAGAAAGGAAACACAGACAGTGAGAGAGACAGTGGGAAGGACTCGAGGGAAAATCTACACGGTGATAATTACATTGTCCTTCACCTCCTCCACTTAACCTCAACATCATGTAGACCAAAATCATTCTTGTCACTCTACAGGAAGCACTTTCTGTGAGGTTAAGCACTAAATTATCACAGGGGACTGACCCATATAAAGAATACCAAAGGTGGCCATGATAAAGTGTAAAAGTCCATCTATCGTCTTCCATCCACTGTAAAATATGATACTGTTAACATGTACAGCATATGCATGTGTTTCATAAATTTTAAGTCATCTTAAAACCTTGACTTTTACTTAAAGTATTATTACAGAAAGCTTGAGAACAACTGCTTGTGATTACACTATTCTTCTCTACTGATGCTTCTAAGGTCAATAATTAAATCTGAACTTCAGGTCTTAATCCAGCGTGGATGAAAAATCCTCAAAAGTTCTTCAGCATCTCACACAAGCATGCCCATTTTAATGGTGTCAGATCTTTGTGCTAAGCTTTGTCAACCCTTATTCTCCTCATTACCCTCTTCTGACTTGCCCAGGCTATCATCATCCCTCATTACATCCTTCAAGCATATAGTTTACCACATGCAGCTCTGTGAAGGGATACAGATTCATAAAAAATTCACCAGCATGCTACATTTACACCTTTTTTTCGTAATGTAAACACAGTAGGTGTAAAATATCCCTCTGAATCTTTCAGAGTGGAAATTTTGTGGGCTGTGTGTAAGGTAGATTTTTTTCAAGAGGTTATTTTTCTTTAGAGGTTACAGATAATTTAGTTATGACTCATCAGGGGTAAGAAAACAAGATGGTGGCTGATTAAGGTAAACCGCAAGCAAGAGTTTTAATGATGACCAGAGGCATATTTAGAAAGAGTGATGAAGAGATTTAACCTCAGACTATTTCCTCTGCAATGGCTCAGTCCCATTAGATTAAAAACAGGAACCTCCTTGCGACTAGTAAAAATTGGCCCTGTGATAACATTTAATTATTTTTTTTTTTTTTTTTGCATTTGGCAACCAATTGCAAGTAGTTACGGCGACCACTTTCAACCACTAAGGTGATCAGGAGTAAAGTCACCTGATCTGAGGCCCAGTCTCCAAACCATCGCAGTCCGACTTGGACTGACTGCAATCACTCTCAGACAGATTGCAGGAAGCCTACAAATAGTTGCAGTCCAATTCATAAACACAGACAGATTGCCAACACACTGTAATCAATCTGAGTCAGTCTGCGCTGATGAGTGCAACTTGTCTGTGATGCATCTCTTTGCAAAAGGAGTCTCAGGAGTCTCAGGAGTCTGGTTGCCAACTGGTTGTATTCTGGTTATATTCCTATATAAAAGCAATGTTGCCGAACGCCTGTGTCATTTTGCAGTTAAATTACCGGCCTGTGGCAGCTACATCACTATTTGCTGGGGAATTTCTGAACTTCTGTTTCAAATCTGTGAGGTTGTGGCTAGACTCTCAATTGAAGTAGTTAATGTGAATTTCTGTTTAATGTGAATTGTAGATGGCAACATACATGCAAATTTTGCTGATTTATC
>VUQS01047038.1:3732-16550 GCA_015108495.1 Heterochromis multidens
GGAGTCTTCTAACGGCTTGTGGATCAGAATTGTGGTGGAAAAAGTCCTTACAAAGTTGTATCACACACAGTTGAGTGGGCTCAATGAAACACTCAAAGATCTACAAGTACCACCATGCCTCGATGCACTACAGAATCTGCCAAGAGGAGCTGGACAGATTAGTGGGGAAAAAAAATAAAATAAAAAAATAAAAAAATAAAAAATAAAATCAAATGCCCACCACAATCCTGAGCTATAGCTATGAGATACAGAAATTGACTGACCTTTCCAAAGTTTCCCCAGGTGATGGTGACTCTGTTGGTGACATTGGAGAGGTGCAACCACGGAGTGATGTTTATAGGACGACAAGGACGACGAGGTTCAACACCAGGCTTATTGGAGGGGTAATATCCCTGTAAAACATGCACAATTGAAAAATTAATAAAATAAATAAATAAAATAAAACTTCAAAAGGTAATTATGCAATACTTTATCTCAAATACCTTTTCATAATTTGTTGAAATAAAAGACAGAAACAGTTCAAATATAAGGAAGAGCTCAGACTAAACTTGACAAGATTTCTGAGCTTAAAAGGAAGTATGGATGTTAGATTTCTCTCTCTCAGTGTAGGTTTTGTGTACATGCTTCTGTTTGTTTACTTATTCTCTACTTAACTAAAACATCCAAAAATGCTGCAGACGAAAAATATTTTTACTAAATTATACACCAATATACCAACAACAGACACCATGTGTCTGAACAGAACATGATGTTTAGTTGGTATGAACTGCACTGACTCAGAAAAGGTCTCTTTGCCTCAGTCCATTTCACAGAAATAGGGGTTATTTGTTTTACCCCGCAGTTATTTCCCAGTAAACCTATGATATGAGCTAAGTTGATGCTCATGCACCCACATATTTATCTGGGAAAAACAAACAAAATAAGACAAATCTGATCTTAACATTAACAATGACATTCATTTTGCCTTCCATTTACAAAGATGTAAACAGAGTAAAATCTATTAACAATCCATTAACTTTCTCAGAGTCTAAGGTCACATTTTCAGGTACTTAGATACCTTCAATCAAACTCCAAGATGGCTGTGCCATATCATATTGTTTGAGATACCGGTATAAAGTTTTATGTGACATAAAAATGTCATATCATGATATTGATGATTTACCAACACCATATGTTTACTTCTGTAGTGGGCACAACAAGAAGACAAGCCCAGACATGTCAGCCTCTGATGACACATGAGTAAAAAGGGAGCTACTCAAAGCACAGTGCTTTGCAAGATATACAAGAAACTGTTCCTGCTAAAGGTGGAAACAGCAAACTTGTTTCACCACTCGAGACAAGGTTAAGTTACTTTAGTAATTATTATCGTTAAAAGTGTTAAGCAGTTATGTAATACTTTTACTTAAAACTCTAGTATTGTACTATAATGCTACTGTTGTTGGCACAGTGTGCCAATAAATTCACATTTTGAATTAGGTAGTGTGTCATGAATGACAGTAGCTCATTGGAAAAGGAGGACAAAAAAAATCCCTTAATTTTGTTTGCACTAATAGATAAATGCTACTGCTTGCAAGGTGAAAACATTGACAAAACATTGTTCAGTATTGTTTTCTATATAATCATAATTAGAAGTATTGCAAATGTCCTTGAAAAACCGTGATAAAATTTTGAGGCTATATCACCCAACTCTAATTTACAATAACAGCCACAAAAATGAAATCTGATATTTGAAAAGGTGAAAATTGCAAAAGCTGTAATTTCTGCTTGGAAAAAACAAAAACAAAAACGACTTATCAGAAATTCTGCAACAGAAAAAGATTATCATCATTATGATTAGTAGTAGCTATTAATATTATCATCAATAATAACTATTGTAGCTTTGTTCCCATCTTATCCTAGCTACAGGTTGCTCACTAGCTGCTTTATTAGATTTTGATTATAATTCATACAAGTGTACTTGTTAAGTTATTTCCATTCACATTCACCAAAGTCAGCGATTTATCTCCTGTGTCACACAAATTTTGTTTTGGCTAACAGCTTAAATAAAACATAAGTTCAAATAAAAGCTTAAATAAAAGTGTGATAAGGAGCCAAAGGAATTTAAAGGTCATCTAATACAATGAGGACTTCTCGAGCCATTTACAACCGATGGTATCTAATGTATCTAAAAACGCACATTGGAGTTTTATTCTCCTTTTCATCAATTCACAACATGTATGACCAGGCAGGCATTAAAATAGACATTAAGATCTGTGTACAGGATAGAATGGCAGCATTAGGCAAGAGGCCAAATTTAGACATTTATGGCCACATTTTATCCATAGGAGGTCATAGTTCCACCCTTCTAGCTGTCATAAAGCTGCTATCTTGCCAATTTGATTTCCTGTGGCATACCTTAAGCCACATAGTGACTACCAGTTGGAGAGCTTCTTCCTAAAGTTTTGTTTCCTGAGGTCTTCAGGTAAGCTTACACCATCTTTACCTGAATCTTATTTTCCCCTTTATTTTGTTCAAGGCACACCTACATTAGGTTAGATTATCCATCACTCTTGTGATGAGGACACTTTATCGTTGACCTGGCAGTATGTCTGCCACTGACACTCAGAAACACTTTGACTGTATTTGAAAACAGAGAGCTCACAAACAATGATTAAGAAAATACTTAACAGGAAAACAAGCCCAGCTTTAGTCACACGAAGGTGTGGCACATTTTAGAGTTAATAAACTCACCGGCACATGACAGTAGGACTGATTGACTTTGACAGCTATGTTGGGAGGATACTGGTCCTCCTGAACACCAATGGAATCTGTGTAACAGATTCTGCAACAGAGAGCAGTAACAGAAGAAAACGATTAATATCATCATATGAATAAATCCCCTTTTGGCCACTGACTATGACTGAATGTGTATCTGTTAAACCTCGCAAGACACACAAATGAGTGAGGTCTTCTATTAAGAGAAAACTCAAACACTGCATATACAAAGAAGCAATTTTTTCCTTTCTTTTGTTTGGATTTGTGGGACAGTCACTGCCAATTGAAATTTTTAATGGGAACTTACCTAAGAACCACTTGGATTGATCGCATTCCTGGACGAAGTTCACTAAGAAAACAATAGGTCAAAAATTAAAATAAGCTTCAAAGACATATTTTTATATTAAACTAAGATTATCTGAAAGTGCAGATCTACCAGAAAATATGACTTTTACCTTGCATTTCGGATCTGGTCTGCTTGGCTGGGTGTTAACTCAAAGATGCATTGACTGTCCTGCAGTTTCTCACTGTTCTGGGCAACTGTAATCAGATGGAGACAAAATCCATCGTAAAAAGAGAATAGTGCAAAGTCTCAAAGTTGAGTAAAAATGCAACGTTTCTCCAAAGCAAAAAAAATTAAAGCCTAACAAATAGTCCATACTCACTTAGCTCTGTTGGTGGTAGCAGTGTCTCTAAAGTTTGGTAGAAGGGCAGTGGCACTAGCTTCACCTCTGCTGCAGGCGGAGGGATTGGTTTGGAAATGCCGTTGAGGTAGTCTGCGCCCTGAGAGGTGGCAGTAGGGGAAGAGCTGAGGGATGAGTAGGCAACTGGGACGCTCTCTGGACGCCGTGCTGCCAGCCAACCAGATGTTTTAGGGAAACGTGACTCATAGAGCTGCCTGACGTTCTTCAGCAGCTCTGGGCTGTATTCGGTCTGCACTAGTCTCAACGCACGCCCAACCAGGTCTTGCTTCAGCCCACTTTTGCTGCGACCCATTGAGGCCAGCAGCGTCTGCAGGTCTGAGACCCGAAAACTTTTGACCATATTCTAGTGGGAGAACAAGAAAAAAAAAAAAATATGAGAAGAAGAATACAATAACAATGAGGTTTGTAAACAGTGAAGGCTGAAGTGACAAAGTTAATTTACGAGTTCAGACTTATTTCAAGAACCAAATCCTAAATGAAGGTGTATGTACAATTAAAATGCCAATCACATTTTTTCTTTTTGTCCTAGGCAGGAAAATACATGTTAGAATACTTGTGTTTATAGTCTCAGTTTCTCAAGTAAATGCATTAAGTAAATGAATGAAATAATTTAATATCTTGTGTAAAGTCCTGCGTAAACACACCTGCTATTTGTTTTTCCCCTGGCAAGATACACCGAGTTAATTACAGGTAACTTATATACAGGACAGAGCAGTTCATCAAACTCCTTGATACCTGCTAAAATTAGCATCTGTCCTTGGTCACTTTAATCCTATAGAGGCTTTAAAGTGCGTTGTAATTGGCTGGCTATATTAAGAAGTCCACTTCTAACTCTGAGAACAATGGCTTGGCGATAATACAAGGGATCAAACTAATTGTGGTAGTGTTAAGCAAACTTTAGAACCATAAAAATCTCAAGGTAGTTAAAAAATTATGAATACAACTTGGCAAAGTACTGATTTCCACCCATACCATCTGTCATGCAACACATAGAAATCTAAGAGAATATGTTGCCAGAAATGCTCAGTTCCAAAAAAATATGTCTAAAAACTGCTATTTGTTATTGCTGGTCTAGAAACGTACAAATAGTACATTCCTACCTACACGAAACACACAGAAAAAACAAACAAACAAACAAAAAAAAAAAACTAGTTTACCTTGTGCAAACCTATAGTCCACATTAAATGTAGCAAGGTTATGCAAAACCCGCATGTTTATGACTCTATTAACCTTTTAATGTAATTTGAATTAACTGTTTATGGCTTAAAAACAACCTCATTTGTTCACTAATCAGCAAAATGTAAGCTGAAGACAAACCATAGAAAGCAAGGATGTTTATTTACTAAATACATATGAAGTGCAGACGTACACTGGACTGCAAAGTAAACGCAAAGTCTCTTATTCTTTACATAACACGTGCAAATTTTTAGCAACTTGTATACTTTCACAACATGTGAAATCGATTACATGAGGACAGACCGCATATGGTTGTATGATCCTATGTGAGGATGTTTATCATTAACTTATGATGAAGTAGGGAGCATGCGAACTGGGCTCTTGGGGCAAAACACGAGATGTCAGCCGTCTGACAAGCTTCAGCTTTTGTCTGACATGGTTGAGGTGGACATTAGTGGACAACTGCTTCATGTCCATATCAAAATCTGCACTATACGGACGCAGCCGATTGAACCGATGAGCCACAAATACAGCTGCGTTAGACTGTTCAGCCTCACTTGAACGTTGCCAGTGTAGCCTGCGCTATCGCCGGGCTTCTAAGCTTCTAAGACTCGGCATTCAATCACGACTGCTAGACATTTTGACAGGTGCACAGCTCCATAAACTAACCGGCTAACTACAGACAGATATTATTGTAAGCCATATAACGTCAAACGGTAACATGCCAGAAAGCAGGCTAGCGGCAAACAGCCATGCGCTTATAGGGTCTCATCATTCATTTTCAGTGTCTTCCTCCAGAGCCAGCGTGATGCTAGGTGAACCAACGCACTTGCCTAGTTAACATTTCCAGGCAGGCTAGCTACGTTAGCACCACAGGCTAGTTCGTTTCGTCGTGATTGAAATACTCCACATTTGTAAGAGTAAATACCCTTTAATATTATTCATACAAAGCCCACAGTTTCCCCACGACTGGGGTGAGTTTCAGCCCACACTCCCGCGCACATCTCCCATCAAATCAAAGCCAACCAAGCTCTACTTGCCATCGCTTCCACCAGTTCGGCCGCCATCTTCGTGCAGCAGTACCGCGAGAGTCAGAGACGACGGCTGGTCTTGCACCAATGAGACAATGAGCCTGCTTTGATAGAGAGGAAGCTCCAGCCAATCACAGCGCGGTTTTAACCAGCAGCTGAAGCGATTCACTCAAAACGGGCGGGACCACGTTATTTTAAAGTTACAGCACAACTTTTAAAAAACACTAAGAGGCAGGTCTCCATTCCAAAATAGGCCTCTGTGTCGATCAACACCACCGCGTGTCAAAGTACTTTGATATTGAGGTTGTTTCAATTTTATAGTTTTGAGGTATTGTGAACGCGTGTCTTAAAGATAGTTTAAATTCAACGTGGGTGGAAAGCATGGGCTGTCAAGTGGACTGGGTCGCATGGTCCCTTCAATTCCCGTCCGAGCAAAATATTCCATTTCAGGTTCAGCGACCTGCCGTGAGATGTGGCGTTAATGCTTTGTCTGAGGTATGTTCATAATTAAATTAAAACGAGTAATTAAGAAAACACATTTACACGTGTAGGTATAGCCCTGCGATACCTTTTCTGAAACACAAGTACCAGATTGTGTTACGACCTCAGCAAAATGGAAACATGTTTGTTGAGGGAAATGTCTGCTCCGTTTGATGATCCAGCCCTGCTTTTCCAAAATTCTTCACATGTGGGCAAAGAATAGCCTCATGGAAAAACAAAAATCAATTGAGGGAATTGCAGTATCATGTAATAACATGGCGTGTTTTGTTGTGGCTCCGCTTTGGATGGGAAAGGTCGATAAAGCAGTGCTGTATTTTAAGAGAACAGATTGCTCTGCTTCTGTGCTGACTCATAAAAAAAAATATTATCTTAATTTAAATTACAAATAAAACATATATGGGAAATCTGAGATTCCTTTAGTTCAGTTATTCATGCACCTGTCTCAATTTAGTGCACAAATACAGCCCCTAATTGCAACTTCATGTCATACACAGTAAATGTTATTATTAGAATTCTAACATTTCTTGATTTTTAAAATTTTTTTTTTATTTACTATAGAATGAGCCTGCAAATAAATTAATACAGCTAATTACAATGACAACTTTCAAAGTAGCATAGTGTTTTAATGCTGTACATGTATTACTTGTTCCATTACTTAAACAGAAGAGGGCAATATGGTCCATGATTTGACCTGACTGTCATTAAGTTCATCCCCTCTGTTAAACTGACAGAACAAAGCAGATCTAGACACTGTACTGCTGCTGTGTATGGGCTAAAGCTGGGAATGCTGTGAAAACAGGGTGGGTTAATTATACTTGATGTGGAGGTTATTTACATCTTTACAACACCACAGTTAAGAAACCATATCACCCATACTCTGCTGAAAGTACACATTTATTTGTTTAAGATCCCAGTGATATTCAGAATAGAAAAACATGGAAAGGTTGACTACAGTGTTGCATTTTTAAGACTGCAAATGTGGCAGAGTGGATTCAGATAAACTCAGACTTTGTTAGGTACACCTGTTAGTGCTGCTTGTTAATGCAAATATCTAATCATCCAATCACAAAGCAGACACCCAATGCATTTAGGTACATAGACATGGTCAAGATGAGCTGTGGAAGTTCTGAGCATCAGAATGGAGAAGAAAGGTGATTTAAGTAACTTTGAATGTGGTGTGGCTTTTGGTACCAGACAGCCTGGTCTGAGTATTTCAGACACTGCTGATCTACTGGGATTTTCCCACACAACCATCTCTAGGATTTACAGAGAATGGTCTGAAAAAGAGAAAATATCCAGCGAGCAGCGGTTCTCAGTGTGAAAAATGCCCCGTTGATGCGGGAGGTCAGAGGAGAATGGCCAGACTGCTTGGAGCTGATAGGAAGGCAAAAGTAACTCAAATAATCACTTGTTACAACCAAGGTATGCAGAAGAGCTTCTCTGAACACACAACACGTCGAACCTTGAAGCAGGTGGGCTACAGAAGCAGAAGACCACACTGGGTGCCACTCCTGTCAGCTAAAAACAGGAAACTGAGGCTACAGTTTGCATGATCTCATCAAAATTGGACAATAGAAGATTGGAAAAAAACATTGCCTGGTCTGATGAGTCTCAATTTCTGCTGCAACATTTGGATTGGAATTGGAGTAAACAACATGAAAGCATGGATCCACCCTGCTTTGTATTAACGGTTGAGACTGCTGCTGGTGGTATAATGGTGTTGGGGATATTTTCTTGGCACACTTTGGGCTTCTTAGTAGCAATTGAGCATTGTTTAAATGTCACAGCCTACCTGAGTATTGGTGCTCACCATGTCCATCCCTTTATGACCATAGTGTATCCATCTTGTGATGTCTTCTTCAAGCAGGATAATGTGCCATGTCACAAAGCTTAAATTATGTCAAACTAGTTTGTTGAAATGACAATAAGGTCATTGTACTCAGATGGCCTCCACAGTCACCAGATCTCAATCCAATAGAGCACCTCTGGGATGTGGTGAAATAGGAGAGTCACATTATGGATGTGCAGCTGACAAATCTGCAGCAGCTGTGTGATGCTATCATGTCAATATGAACCAAAATCTCTGACAAATGTTTCCAGCACCATGTTGAATCTATGCTATGAAGAATTAAGGCAGTTCTGAAGGAAAAAGGGGGTCTAACCCGTTACTAGAGAGGTGTGCCCAACAAAGTGGCTAGTGAGTTTATATCCTACCATAGACTGTAAGGTCTGATACAGCTTCAGTTAAGCACTATAAGAAGCAGATACAGAGTATGTATATATGTAATGTGGTGTTGCTTAAGGAAATCTTACAGTGATCAAAAAGACACAAACAATAACTTTCTGTGACAAGTTAAAATACCAATATTAAATAATATAATATATTACAAATGGCTCTAATAATACAAATAACTAATATATAAATATCCCAATATATTACACAAAATTGACAATAGATAAAGTTAATTTGAGGTGCTCCTCTTATCATACTGCCTTTGTTATATTAAGGGTGTACAGTTGTTGCAGTGTATACTTGTGCTTTAGATGAAGGGAGATAGCCACAGGCAGGAATGATTTCCTGTGTCGTTCAGTGGTGCATTTGGGTAATCTCAGTCTCTCACTGAACGTGCT
Source organism: Heterochromis multidens (assembly GCA_015108495.1). Lineage (NCBI taxonomy): Eukaryota > Metazoa > Chordata > Actinopteri > Cichliformes > Cichlidae > Heterochromis > Heterochromis multidens. The sequence continues at coordinate 12,530 of VUQS01047038.1, forward strand.
CCTGTGACTGGCCAGCACGTCATGGAGTGGGTGGGAGGTATTGTCCAGCATTGTCCAGCATTGTCAGCAGTGTAAAGATGCCTTCTGTAATTTTTGCCATATCTTCTACAATTTTTGATGTGCAAATGTTTGACCTGTACATTGTAACATAAATAAATCTGCTGCATTTCACCTAAATCCCCCTTTATTGTTGACATTACAAAAAATAGTGTTTAGAAATGCTAAAACATGTCAAAATGGATTTACAGATGATTGTTGTTCCATGAAGATGTTGAACTAAAATCTGCAAATAGCAATTAATTAAAAGGTAATGTTTAATTAAATGTAGAAATTAAGGATTTGATGAAATAACAATTTTTCAAGACAAGGCTAAACTATAATTAGTCAGTAAAATATCACACACAGCTACAGAACACAATATAATACAGTTATATATTATACACTGTCTGTGTAGGTTCTCAGATAATAACCACAGAGCGTTTTCATCTTTAAGATAGATTTTAAATAACCAAAAAAAGTATATTTGGAGTAGTGTACTGTGATATATGAAAAACAATATTTCCACTTGCTAATAATAAACGTAATAAAAGGTATTTGGTAACCATTTAAATTAAGGTGACAGAAGAGCCAATTTTAAAAAGGTTTATGTCAAGAACAGGAAGTGAACCAGTTTAATTTGTCATTCATACGCTTCACTTTTCTGTAACCTTGTCACTGTAGATGGCTGCAAAATACATTAATGGTCTTTGCAAATAAAGACATGACTTAACTCCAACACGCTGAACTTGACCCATTAATTACTCCTCTATGGTAATTGAAGTAATTCTTTGGACAGTATCCTGGACAAAACGACTTTAACAGGATAACTCGGGCATCTAAAAGGCCTTTGATTCTACAACATCCATCCTTTGCACACCATGTCTTACTAAATCTTGAGTGTTTAATCTCCCGTAATTACAAAGATTTGCTTAGGTTAATAAAAATAATCCGCCTCAATTGAGACCCCCCACTTGGACCTCCCCTGTGCCTTCTTTGCCCCTTTCTGTGAGGGATAAAATCACAGTCATATAAATAGAGTCACCTTCACATCTTTGAAGCACAACTCTTTTATTCGGGAGCAAAAGGCTGATGGATACCAAGTAATAGGTTTTGATCGACAGGGTTATCAAAGAATCAAAAACGTTTACCTAAAATTTATTGGCAAACGAAGCGTCCGCATTTAGTCTTGTCGACTGACGTCATTTCCACAGGTTGAGATTGAGCCACTCGTGAGCGCATCAAGGTTAACAACAGTTGAGAGGCTCATCTTTATCTGTGATCTTGTCAAGAGTAAGTCTTCGGTGAAAGAATTTAGTAGCAGTGTGACGCTGACTTTATGAAGGCTCCTAATTTTTAAGAACAATAGTTATGCTGTGCAACTTAGATACACAATTTTGAGAAGACATTTGGGAGAGACATTTTTTATTCATGACCTGACAATTATTTAACAGTCAGCGTGAAATCAATAAAACCTCTGCCATGAGTTTGAGATATCTTAATTCAGAAATGACAATGGAGGACAGAAGCAGCCGCAACGGAAGCAGGGACAGACTGGGACTGAGCTTCACAATTGACTACCTGCTCTTTAATAAAGGAGCCAAAGCTTCTATAGACGATGCAACAGTAAGTCGTGCGGCAGAGCAGATAACGAACAACATGCCAAATCATCAGAATCCTAAACTCGAAGAGGTGGGGATTCGCTGTGAGATTCAGGAGAAGGGTCTACAGAGGTCAGAGGTAGATGCTGAAAAAAGGAAAGTCAAAGAAGATGAGGGGGATGAAGAGCAAAAAGAGGAGGGGGAGGAGGAAGTGACCACCACCACGTCTGCGAGCTGTGGTACAGAGAAGTCCGCAGACAAACCCAACCAGTCGTACATTGCACTCATCTCCAAAGCGATCCTGGCATCTGAGCAGAAGAAACTGCTTCTGTGTGATATCTACCAGTGGATCATGGACCGTTACCCATACTTCAAGAGTAAGGTATGTTTATGTCTTGTGTTATTCTGTGTATGTAGCATGTAGCAATAGATATACTGCGGAGGAACTCAATGTGAAATTGGGTGATAAATTGAAGTAAAATTTCCAAGCAGATGTTTGCTGACTTTGTTAACACAGTTTTGTGCCAGATTACAAGAAGACATGTTTCCCCAAACCCCCGAATGTGTTTTATTCCGTCTCTGAAAAGTAAAGTGGCCGCCATTTTCACAAATAATGTGACCTACTTGGCGCGTGTAATCTGTCTGAGTGGTTAGGCAATTAGGTGCTCACAGGGACACTAGATGATCTTGTTGTTGGCGAAATCACAAATAAAGTAATCCTGTTGCTAGGTTGCAAACTGCCTCTGCCTTTACCAGGTGCTACAACAGATTGGGCGAAGCCTAGTGGATTAAAGTTGATCACTGGTTTGATGTGCTAAAAAGGTAACTCAGGGTGTTGTGACTTACTCAGATCATATACGGTCTTGACACGCCAAGGCACATGCTGCCAACAACAGGACAAGGTGACATCCTGAAGAGGATCAGTGATACTTAACAGCCACTTATGTTAATTTTCAAATGGGGACACATTGTTTGACTCCTACTTGTGTTCAGGCTTTTATTTTGACCTAACCATATTTACTTTCTTGTCCGCAGGACAAAAACTGGAGGAACAGCGTGCGTCACAATTTGTCCCTAAACGACTGTTTCATCAAAGCAGGCCGGAGTGACAACGGTAAAGGTCACTTCTGGGCGATCCACCCATCAAACTATCAGGACTTTTCTAATGGAGACTACCACTGCCGGAGGGCAAGACGGAGGGTACGCAGGGTCCCTGGACAGCTCCAGCTTTCCTCCCTGAGCTCCCCCTACCACCCTGCCATCATCCGTCCCCACAGAACGACCTGCTGGTGCTGTCCTCAGGCCTCTGCACTTCCTCTGCAATGCTTGGCACCCAGACTCTACTGGCCTTGGTCCAGCATGCAGCCACAAGTAGGGCTCCACCTGGGCCTAAACACCTCTGTACCCTGAGACTGAATTGTTTGTACTGTTGAGATATACTACACTAACAGTTTGTTCCTGAAATATTATTAGTTAAAAGAGAAACTTTTTAATCTTATTTGCCAATGATTATATCATTAGGCGATGTTAAAACTGAAATGGACTATGTCAATATTACATTATATTTATATTCTTCTTAATAAGTAAGAACAAAGTGATTTTAGGGCATTTGATGGTTCAATAAAATTAATGTGTTAAAGCTATTGCACTTCTTGCATTTGTATTCTGAATGTTTTAGAATAACAAAAATAAAATGTTTGGTATCAGATCATTAAATAATGTGTTTAATCAACTGCTTCAGTTGTGTGTGTGTATGTGTGTGTGTGTGTGTGTGTGGGGGGGTGCAGGTCTTGCTAAAAGTGAGCCCTTGCTAAAATACCACCCGGTGTTAGATGCTAATTAGTCAAAGCTGTCGGGATGCAAAATCTTCTGCATTAAGAGACTAAAATCAGGCTTCCCAAAGCCAACTCCCAAGGAAATGAGGCCAGATAATCTCAGCAATCCTAAATAGTTTCAAGAAATAGGAAGCTTATCACACAGTGTAATCCGTAACCTCTACTGCAGAAAGAGGGGGACCACGGGAAGTCAGGGATGAAGGAAGCGGAGGAAAGGGAAGGAGGCAGTGAGAGATTGAGAGGAGGGGGCACTGATTAACTGGGGAGAAGTGGGAGGGTATTTAAGGGAGTGTATGTAGATTTTTAGGGTTTTGATGACCAAGTGCCAGTTTAGGGAGCCAGCATGTGATTGAAAAAGAACTGTACAGGAAAACTGTACTCACCAAACACTTTTAGTGTTTGCAGTGTGTCTGTTCAGGAGGTTGTGTTGTATGCTGGCTATTGTCATTTGGTGCTGGTTGCAGTTTTTTTTTTTTTTTTTTTTTTAATTTTTTGGGGGGGGGGTTTTTGTTTTTTTTTTTTTTTGTTTTTTTTTTGTATTTTGAACAA
>VUQS01047039.1:0-10539 GCA_015108495.1 Heterochromis multidens
GAAACAAGACATTTTGGCAATTTAACAATTTATCCATTTAACAAACAGGGGCCTCAGTAGCATGTGGAAGAACCATACACAGCCACAACAGCTTGGCACCTCCTCCTCGTGCTGGTCCTCCATGCTGGCACCTTGGTTTTGCAGAACACCAGCTTGAAGTTGCCCTATGGCACGGGCCTTATCCAGATAAGTCAAATGTGGCATGCTTGGAGCAGACACCAACTGACTGCTGTAGCACGGTCCAGAAGATTTGCCAAGATTTTCATGGGTACAACCCACATATTCAACTCTGCTGCTCAACCCACAAATGCATTTTCCTTACAAATGTGGCACCATTTAAGGGGAAAGAAACAGGCTTTCCAACGATTTATTGCTAAGAAGCATTACAACAAAGAAAAAATGGACCAAACACAAATGTCTTTACTTTTTGTGCTAAGTTTAGTTGTAAAGTTGTGTCAAAAGTATTGCAACAACAACTATTATTCTCTGCAGTTTTTACATAATTCTCACTGTTTCTCTTAGGACAACATACGTAAACTCTAATGATGAAGTGGTGAGCCACCCAGTGCGTATAGCTGTCCACTATTTCAAAGGCTGGTTCCTCATCGACATGGTGGCTGCTATTCCCTTTGACCTACTCATCTACCGCAATGGGGAGGAGGTATGTCACGTTGGAGGGAGAGAGATAGCTACCTGTTTGTATGCTGCAGTGACGTTATGAGGGAGGGCGGGAGGAAGAGAACAAGACAAGTGGTAGTGAGATGGAGGGGGAAAAAATGAAGAAGAGACAAATGGTGCATTGACATCTTGTCTGCCATCTCTGCCAGTGTTTTTATGTAATGCAATAAAGTGAAGATAACAAGCAAAAAGATAAAAAGAGAAAGGTGGAGGGACACAGGCAGGTGGAGGGATGGGGAACAGGAAATAAAGAGAGCTTAGTTTTTGTTTCATAATTTAATTGTCTCCGTAGGGAAGCTGATTTGTAGTCAGCCATGACTAAGCATCAAAACAAATTGTGTCTTACATCAGCGCAGTGTACACAAGACCTAAAACTCATCTCTGTTAATCAAAATGACATACTTTTTTTAATGAAATCAATGCTTTCATGCTTAAAATAACTCAGATGTAACTTTACATCTTTGTCTCATTTAGTATGCAAGGAACTAAGTCCCATCTCTCCCTCCATCTTTTGCCTCTGCATCTGCAAGGCTCACTCATAACTTTGCTGACTAGAACAATTGACACTCAGTGCTGGTCTACATTACCAAAGTGTGTGTTTTGTTTGTGCAGAGGTTAAACAGGAGGTCTAGAACACAGATTACTTCCAGTGTCAGGGGAGAGAAAAAGTCATGGAACACTCAAGTGACACTGGAGAAAACTATCATCACACATGAAGTAGTTGTATAGATTAACTGTCTTAGTCAAATATTTATTCCCGAGTTGATGTCAACATAATGAGTTGTCATCACCTCAGGTATGCCTTCACTTATCTTCACCTATCTTTCCTCTGCTCTGCTCTGTGAAGACACAAACACAAATCGTGACACAGAGAGCAGCGAAACAGCAGTAGAAACTCTCACACTCAGTTGAAATGAGTCACAGTGCACAGAACCAATACTAGCCCTCATCTTAACTGCATTATTAAAAGTAATGTTAACGTTAATTTGTTCCTGATTGCCAGCTCTGACACAGTAGCTGTAACCCACAAGTTGGTTGGAATAGTTCCTAACGCTATAGTCATTCTAGGGAAAACAGTTATTACGACCGTGTGCAATGAACTTGCAATCTTACTGCCTTTGAAATAGTTGGGGGACCAGGTCTGCCAGCACTTGCAGTCACTTGCCATCTTCAAAACAACTTTGGTGCATCAAGACGGTGATAATGGCCAGAGTTAGTCTGCTATCAGGTGCGATTGAATGGGGTCAGGTTTGCAATTACATGCAATCTGTTTGTGATAATATGGTGGTTAATGTTGATAAATCAGTGAAAATCCCAAATATGTTGCCATCTGTTGCAACTCTGTTTCCAACTATAAATACACAGAAATTCAGATTAACTACTTACATTAAGAGTCGAGCAAGAACCTCAGATTTGAAACAGTAACACTGCAGTGACATAGTTGCTGTAACATGGCAATTTAACTGCAAAATGGCAAGGCACTTTGCAACCCTGCTTTTATACATGAGTATAGTCAGAATAGAATCAGCTGGCAACAAGCCTTTTGCAAAGGGACATGTCACAGAGTTGTTCTTATTGGTGCAGACTGACTGAGATTGATTGCAACGTGTTGGCAATCTGTATTTATAAATCAGACAGCAATTATTTGCAAACCTTCTCCAATCTGTCTGAGAGTGACTGCAGTCAGTCTGAGTCAGACCACGATTGTTTGGAGTCAAGTTACCTCCAGTGCAGTTGCCTTGCGATTGAAAGTGATTGTTGCAGCTACTTTGATCCAAATTGCAGAATGTGAAAAAAATTCAGTTTTGATGTGCTTTCTACTGTATTATAAACAACACTGAGGTATGTTAAAGTTGAAAGTTTTCATTGTAATATTGACAATTGGACAAGTTTCCTGAAAAGAACATATACAAGCTGTAGACTCTAGCAAGCAGCACATTTTTTAATTTGAAGTTACAATGTCTAGCATACATTTCCCCCTCAGATTTCAGACAAGGATATTATACTAGAAACGAATCAGGTGTCTAATTTTCTTGTAATTAGTATGCAATTACTTTTTTTTATCACGAGCAGCAAAAGTTGTTTTTGTTTTTTTTACATAAAATATTATCCACTTTTCAGTCCTGTAGAGGCAATGATTTAATCATTAATCAGCTGATGAAAAATAACTTAGTGTCGTACTTCCAGGGAGAAAAGTTATGCTCAAAATTGACTGATCTGCAGTGGCCCTGAGAGGTCAAATGCACTGCAACTTAAGAAAACACCAGCAAATAGAAAAACACTGCAAAAGCACACAAAACACAACGGAAGTTGAATAAAATGCAACAGAAATAGAAAAAAAGCAGCAAAAGCTGAAAAAAAAATCACAAAACAAAATGGAAGTGTTTTCAGGGAGACAATAATGTGACGGAACAGCTGTGGAAGTGACAAGCTAACAGTAAATGGCTAATAGCAAACATGCATGTGCAGTATTATATGAATCATGCAATCAAAACACACATTACACCAAAGACTCCTTTGCTTCTTTTAACACCAGAACCGCCAGGATTCCAAACTCCCTATAACCACCAGGAGGGGTCATTTTGACCCCTCCTGAAACAACAGCAGTAATTTTCATCTAATTTTTTGTAATTTTGAGTAAGATTTGACAAAACAAGTAATTAAGATTAATTTTTAGGGGTTTTATTAGTTTTATCAATGATTTAGATAATTTCATTATAGATTGTAAAGCTAAAATACAGCTACCATAACCATATACCATAACAGCTAATACACCAAAAAAAATGTAATTATTACAGAAGAACAACATTATGAAAAGTTAAAAATGAATTTTCGATAATGTGTGGGATTAGTTGCAATAACGACAGTATAAAAACATAACGCTCACTGTGAAACAGACTGAACAGCTGTTTGCCGACAAAATGACGCCCTTGGCGGTATTAGTGTTACGTGTGTCTCAGTGCAGTCCTTCACATGTTTTGGTTTCTTTCACTGCCGCAGCTCATCCATCATGTTATTGTGCCCCCGGAAACACTTCCGTTGTGTTTTGTGTGCTTTCGCAGCGTTTTTCTATTTGCTGTTGTTTTCTTAAGTTGCAGTCCGTTTCACCTCTCAGAGCCACAGTACTGATCTCTAGTCTGTTCCAAATGCTTGATTCACCTTGATATAATCTTTTAATGCTAAACTCCGCCTGCCTCCCAAATGCCTGACTCTTCCTGATTCTTTCACCCTTCACACTGTATCTAAAGGTTTCTGTTAAAAATGTAGGTCTCACCTACAAATGTGGTCACATGCTGTGCAGCACTTCTCATGTATAAAATTAATGGTGTGTTACTTTGGTCAATAAAAAGAGAGCTGCAGTCCTAATACAGAAGCATGCAGAGCAGCATATTTCAGTTTAGCTCAGCTGTTGAAGAGAGAGTGGGTAATTAAGTTCTGTGGTTTACTGAATGATTGAAGAATGAAGTGATGGAGGTGTTGGTTTGATATTCAAGGAAGTGGGAGGTGGGAGTTAAAGGAAGGAGTAAGTGAGTTCCACTGTAGCATGCTGAAGCCCCCTGAGGATACTTCCCACATACTGAGGATATAAAACACTGAGGTTAAGGTGATCGAATCACTCTACACGGAAACTGAGCTAGAGGTAATTTCACTGACAGAGTAAGTGTTGTCTAATATGCAACTATAAGTATTGAGAGGCATGTAAATAATAGAAATAATGCAAAGCAATTAAGCCACCCTTCAAGACAAAATGAATGAAGGTGGGACTTCCCAGCATTCAAATAATGCAAGGGGAAAGCTTCGCGTAGGTTCACTCCACTGATGCTGCCCAGAAAAAGCCACTAAGCCAAGAAAGTGGAGATTTTCCTCAACAGACAACTATTATTTATTGTTAGGACACACACGCAAACACACACACGCACATGCACAACGGAGGGCCAGGCATTCTGCCAGCGCAGTAATCGTCCTGTTATTTATTTGTTGTATGGACACGAAGGAGCCAGCTAAAATAGAGAGAAGAGGGAGTAGACAGCCCACAGTAATGAATGGGAGTCAGGATTTTACCACCTCCTCAACAGTGAATCACATCAGGAAAAGACCACAGTTACACCACCTGTGTGTGTGCAAAAGTGTGTGTGTGACAGGATGACAGCAGGTGGGAGTGCTGTGAGGAGATATCAGAGCCAAGGGACTTTGTTTCTGCCATGCTTAACGATACCTTATCTCTCCTTTTCTCTTTCTCACCCACTCCCATCAGACCACCACTCTGATTGGTCTGCTGAAAACTGCTCGTCTCCTGCGGCTGGTTCGTGTAGCCCGAAAACTAGATCGCTACTCAGAGTACGGTGCAGCTGTCCTCTTCCTTCTCATGTGCACCTTCGCCCTCATCGCTCACTGGCTGGCCTGCATCTGGTACACCATAAACTTTTGATGAACCATATAAGATTCAAACTGTCTGTGAGTGCGGAATCCATACAGCAGAGATCCAAATACTTATTTTATTTCTCATGTTGATGACCTTGATCACACAAAATTTAAATGACTATGAGCTGTGAGTATAGAATTGGTCTTCTGTGATTTATATAAAATAACTTAAGGTCATTCAACAAAACATAACCAATAACTACTCTGAAAAATACAGTGATCAAATTAGAGAGCAATAACCACTGGAGCTGAATAAATGTTTAGAAGTGATATTATTGATGGTTACAGCTTACAAAAACCATCAGGAAGGAAGGAGGAAAGCCTTTTCTAGAAATGGCTTTAGCACATCTGCACCTGCAGGATGTTACCAATTCCTCACATTGCACAGGTTTGATCTTGTTCCACTTCTCCCCCATCTGTTCCACAGTTTGGTAGCTGTAGTGGGTTTTTGTTTTAGCCATTGCTTTGTCCTCAATGATCTTCCAGAGATTGTTTTGCATAATAATTGCTGGTCGATTGAAAGGTGATGGCAGGAAAGCAACATCGTACTGATGAGATGTGTAGCTGTATAAGACTCCTGCTGCACAAAACATCCCCCAAACAATGATGCGTCCTCCTCCAGACTAACCAACCTCTTCACACACTTTGGGTGTATTTTTTTCCAGTTTGGCATGGAATATAATGTTTGCAAATTAAATGAAACTTGCTCTCATCTCTAAAATGATATTGATATTTGGAGTTCTCCTCTGTCCACATGGTACGTTCCTTACCAGATTTCTGTTGTTGATATTCACTGCAGAGCTGGCTTTCAGTCCACAATTTCTCAGGCAGAAAGACATTGTTTGCTAAGAGAGTACCATCTCACTTTCAGTAGTGAATTGGCAAGCAATTCTACAGGGTTAAATTTTCATCCTGTTCTCTTTTGCATTTGTCTTATGTAGATGACTAGTATTTTTTCAAGAACTTGAACTACAGTCATGTGAGAAAGAACGTTTTCACAGGACTCTATGCAGTCCTGTGAAAAACTAACCACATCCCATGATATAGTAGATTGTAGAACCAACTTTAGTAGCAATAACTTGCAGTAACTGTTTTCTGTATGACTATCAGTCTTTCACGTGGTTCTAGAGGAATTTTGGCCCACTCTTCTTTACATTGCTTAAGTTCTTTGAGGTTTGGGGACATTTGTTTATGCACAGTGCTCTTAAGGTTGACATTCTTTTATTTTTTCAGCTATTCTGTTGTAGATTTGATGCTGTGCTTGTGATCATTGTCCTGCTGCATGACCCAATTTCGGTCAAGCTTAAGTTTTAAGGCAGATGGCCTCACATTTGACTCTAGAATACTTTGGTATACAGAGGAGTTTATGATCAACTCAATGACTGCAAGGTGCCCAGGTCCTGTGGCTGTGAAACAAACCCAAATCATCACCCCTCCACCTCCGTGCTTGTCAGTTGGTATGAGGTGTTTGGCTTTCTGCAAACGTGTTCTGCAAATCTGTCCAAAGGACATTGTTCCAGAAGTCTTGATGTTTGTTCAGATGCAACTTTGCAAACCTAAATCATGCTGCCATGTTCTTTTTAGAGAGAAGAGGCTTTCTCCTGGCAAATCTTATAAACCCTCCATACTCGTTCAGTCTTTTGTCTAATTATACTGTCATGAACTTTAGCATTTAACATGCTAACTGAGTGTCATGGTCCCTGGGTCTTGGACCCAGAATTTAGAATTTTCTTTTTTTCTTATTACAGTGTTTCCTGGTTTGTTTCTTTATATTTATGTTCCCAGGTTTTGGTTTCACATCTAGTTGTGTCTATGGTTTCAGTTTGGATTGCACTTTATTTCTTGAGTCCCTGTGTTTTCCTGCCTCGCTTGTATTTTTTTGTCTTGTCTAGACTCCGTCTTCGTGTTTGTCTTTTGTATCAAGTCTCCATCTGTGATGTTCCCTTGTTTAGATATTTCCTGTTTTATTTCGGTAACCTTTGGTTTCGTGCAGTTGGTATTTAGTTTACTTCCCTTGTCTTGTCCTTTGTGATTAGCTTCAGTGGTGTTCCCCTCCTGTTTCCCCTTCCCTCATTACCTCTTGTATTTATTGTCTCAGTCTCCTTTTGGTTTTCTGTTACTGGACTGTGAGTTACTTTCCTTAATTCTGCAATAAACGCTCAACTTTACATTTCACCTCTGCTGCACTCTGCATTTGGATCCACAAGCTAGCACCACACTCTGCACAGCTCAACCTGACACTGAGGCCTGTAGAGTCTGAGGTGCAACTATTAGGTTTTTTGCAATTTCCCTGAGCATTGCACAGTCTGACCTTGGGGGGTTAACGCACCTCTGAATGCCACACCAGCAAACTGCCAAAACAACTGCGTTTATAAAGGTCGCTACACTTGCTGATGATCATTTAATCAATTGCACCTGGCTGCTATTTACCCTGAACAGCCACCATCAACAACTAACTCCCTGTCTTCCATAATGATTATTGCCAGTAAATTAGGGTCTGTTAGACAATTAAAGAAATTAGCACCAGGTGGGAGATTAGCAGCAACAACTGAGGTATCCCAAAGTGCACTCCAATTCTGATCACTGTTCTTTTTAATGTTTGTCTTTGAAGTTTTTCACATTAAAAGATAATAGAATATTTTTGAATTGTGAAATACACTTCAACTACATCCCTGTCATTCATGTTGACTTTGAAATTTAGGAAAATACAGACTGCTCTCTATTTTTCATCTCTGCTGTATGAAACTGATACAGGAGAAAACTGGACTTGTGTTTTGATTGGTAAATTTTTACAAGGCTGCATCTTAAAATCATTTTGTAATGGTGTATATTTTTTTTACCAGGTATGCAATCGGTAACGTAGAGCGGAACGGTTCAATAGGCTGGCTCCACACTCTGGGTGACCAACTGGGGAAACACTTCAATGATTCTATCCCAGGTACTGAAAACCAAATAATATCCCATGTAAACTGGTGGCACAGGGGTAATGTTACCTATACCGGTGCTCAGTTCTATGCTAATTAACAGAAATGACATAATCCACGTATGACATTCTGGTAAATGAATAAAATTTTGGTATTAGTTAAGGATCTGGTGTCAGCCTCCTGGAAGATGCCACCTGCAAAGTTCTAAGATTTAAAAACCAAATAAAGAACAAAGGAATTGAAATAAGAATGATTTGTAACCTCTCTACACCAGGTTCAGGACCTTCCATCAAAGACAAGTATGTGACAGCACTGTACTTCACCTTCAGCAGTCTGACCAGTGTGGGATTTGGAAACGTGTCCCCCAACACCAACTCTGAGAAGATCTTCTCCATCTGTGTCATGCTCATTGGATGTAAGTAATGATTTTATGGTACAAGTAGTTGTTTGTTTGCTTCAGACCATGATAAAGAAAAGTTTTGTAACAAATAAAAACACTACAACTAAAATGTAGCTGATTGGTACTAAAACACCTATAGCACAATGTGAAAGGACCTGGTGGAAATACTACTCACAAGGGCACTCTAGATTTTAAAAGAAAGGGAAAGTGTAATTCAGCTATGTCTGTCTGGAAAACTCCAAAAACTAGTTGCAGTGGTTTTTATAAGATGAATAAGCACTCGCCCTGCATTATTATTAAAAAAGATATGATCATGTCAAATATCACGCATAATAAATACAAGACAAGATATCTCGAGTGCTTTCTGTTTCTATTATTTTACTTTGAAAGCAGTGATTTGAGTGTGACTGGATTTTATAATGATTTCACTCATACCATAACACAATATGATGTGCTGAGAAGCAACATTTGTTTATAGGCATTACTGTAGCATTGTATTATGTAGTCTTAGAAAGTTGAAAAAAACACCATTCTTATAGAAGGATAGGTCATTTTTCCATTGAGAAAGCTTATCATCTAATAATTGTTTCATAAAACCACCAGCAGAGATTGTAATATCCCTTCATGCTTATCAAGTCAACTTCCCCTCTGCAGAGTAATTACCTCTGCAGGCTGGCAGAGCCACACACTCCACTGATCAGGCAAACCACAGAATGACAAGAAGAATATGATTTTAAAAGTAGTTCTTAGCCCAAATAGTCTTCAAAAACTTGCCACTTGATGGTTATTAATTCCAGTCTTGATAATTTACTACTAATAATATTTGAATTAAACTATATATCCAAAGACTCTTGTATATATGATCCTACTGATTTTGTTTTTCCATGCAATACTTTTAACAGCTACAAATCATGTAAAAAAATTAAATGAAAAACTTGTAGTTGTTAAACAAGGTCAGTTTGTTAAGTTTCTTTTATTTTGGGCTGCACTCCTCCTCTAGACAGTTTGGCACTTTCTTGGCCTGAAAATAACCCAAGGCTTGTAAAATGTCTATTATTTAAGGACAGTCTTCTGTACGACATGTGCTATGAAATCACAATAAGCATTGCAAAACTTAGAGTCAGAGATCTGTCGTGTCAACTTGTAGACATTTGAATACACACTTTACACACAGCATTTTTCAGTGGTTGATGTAGACAGTGATGGGATCTGACAGAGGTGGAGAGGTTAGCAGGATCCAATATGACAACAGGACAAAGCAGTGACGCTCATGAAGGATACAACACAAAACTGTGTCCTCTACAGACAAAACCCTTTTAGATCAGTCAACTTCCTGCTGTATTGTTTCTCCAAAAGACTGTCTTTTGTTAGCTGATTCTTTGCACACAGGGGTCAAAGAAGAATTTTTTTTCTTTTTTTTTCTTTTTTTTAATACAAACAAGGTCTGCAAATGATCTGAATGTGCTGCTAAAGTTATTTAAGTTAGTGAATGTAAAGGGTTTAATCTGGCTCAGAATGGGTCTTTGGAGGGTCACCAATATGGACTGGGTAATGTTTGTGAATGAAAGGATGCCACATGGTTTGATGGAAATGAAAACGATCAACCTACAGAGGGCTGAATTCAAAGACACCCTGAAAATCAAAGTGAAAAAATGATGCAGCAGGTTAGTCCGTTTTACTGAAATTTCATTGCAGCAACTCAGAATGGTACTCAGTAGTTTGTGTGGCCCCCACATGCTTGTATGCATGCCTGACAACATCAGGGCATGCTCCTAATGAGATGATGGATGGTGTCCTGGGGGATCTCCTCCTAGATCTGAACCAGAGCATCACTGAGCTCCTGGACAGTCTGAGGTGCAACCTGGTGGCATCGGATGGACCAAAACATAATGTCCCAGAGGTGTTCTATTGGATTTAGCATGGGGGGCAGTCAATGGTATCAATTCCTTCATCCTTCAGGAACTGCCTGAATACTCTCGCCACATGAGGCTGGACATTGTCGTGCACCAGGAGGAACCCAGGACCCACTACACCAGTGTAGGGTCTGACAATGGATCCAAGGATTTCATCCTGATACCTAATGGCAGTCACAGTGCCGTTGCCTAGCCTGTAGAG